>JAOWBN010008181.1:0-22812 GCA_028565015.1 Pinguicula moranensis | reverse complement strand
TTTGGGGACGTCATTACATTTGATACGACGTATCGCACAAATAAGTACGACATGCCATTTGCTCCATTTACTGGGGTCAATCATCATTCACAATCTATACAGTTTGGTTGTGCCCTTTTACAGGATGAGACAGTGGAGAGTTTTTTGTGGTTATTTGAGACGTGGTTGAGAGCTATGGGAGGAAATCCTCCGGTTTCTATTATTACTGATCAGGACTTGGCAATGAAGAGAGCCATCGCAGAAATTTTTCCCACCAGCCGTCATCGTTTGTGCCTTTGGCATATCAAGAAGAAGTTTGTCGAAAAGTTGACACATGTGTATTCCGAGAATTCCACCTTCAAAAAAGCAATGGAAACATGTCTTCATTGTACCTATACAGAGTCTGATTTCGAGGAACAGTGGAAGAATCTGATGACCAGTTATAATTTAGAAGGCAATGAATGGCTTAGACATCTTTATGAAATTCGTACTTCATGGGTACCGGTATACAACCGAACCACATTTTTTGCAGGGATGAATACCACTGGTCGTAGTGAGGGAGTAAATGCATTCTTTGATGACTTTGTCACATCAACGACAACTCTTAAGGAGTTTGTCGTAAGTTATGATAAGGCACTGAAAAGGTTGGTGCAAAGGGAAAGTGATGAGGATTTTGAATCTGAACACAAGAATCGTGTTGTTAAGCAGGATGAGTTTCTATTGAGGCATGCGGCGGAGATATATACTAGAAATTTTTTTAAGAAGTTCAAGGATGAATGGGGGGAAGTAAATATGTACAAGGTGGAAGCATTGGATCGCGACAATGATCATCGCTCATTCAAAGTTGTGCATAAAACAGATGGTTACAATTATCAATTTGTAGTGAAGTTGAACATGGAAACTCTTGCTGGTACTTGTGTATGTAAACACTTTGAGTTCACTGGCTTGATCTGTAGGCATATATTGAAGGTACTGGTTCGTCAAGATGTTGATAATATACCAGAACACTTTATTCTCGCACGATGGAGGAAAGAGGCCAATAAATTTAGGGGTATGGATTCTACAGAACCATTGCGGGATTGCGACGGCGAACATGGTGAGGCTCTGAGACTTAACCACATGGTACAAGAGACAACAAAATTGGCTTGTTTAGCAGCACCATCGAAGCAGAGGTACCTCAAATTCATGGCCAATTTGAAAGTATTATCAAAGAATGTGTTTGATGATGATGATGATATTGAAGATACTGTGGGGGTTACTACCTTAATTCCTGACGTGCCAGAACCCGTTAATTACAGCCCATTACCTCAAATTTTGCTCCTAGATCCAAATATTTCACAAACCAAAGGAAGGAACAAGGAGGTGAAAGCGGTAGATGGAAAAAGGATGGCTCATGCTTCAAGCTCTAGAATAAAAAGTGGTCTTGAATTAAACCTTGAAAAGAAAAAAAGACAGTGCAAGTGTTGTTTCAAGTTTGTAAGGCATGACAAGCGAAATTGTCCGCTAAATAAAAAACGTACCAAAAACATCATTAATGAAGGTATGTTATAATATGATATGATATTATAGTCTACCATTTTTATACATCTCATTTTGGGAAAAACAATTTGCAGATGGAGGGAATGACCAAGTAGAACAAGAAGAAGACTCCACAAGTGCAGATGATCATCCTTAATTGTATGGTATTTTTTATTCTGTTTCTGATTTTTTGACAGGTTACGCTGTTGACAGGTTCCATTGCATCTGTTTTTGTGCTTTAATTGTGGACAGTTTTCCTAGCACAAGGTTCTGCCCATTTCGGTGAATTTGGAGTGAGTTGTCCAATCATGAAATTCTTGATACACAAGGTTCTGCCCATTTCTGCCCATTTTCGAGAAGGTAAAATGGTAACCTTTGTGAAATTCTTGATGCACTGCAGAATAAATGTTGAATTCAGCTTGATGGATTTATTTGGTCTACTTTACTTTTCGGGATGCTTGTATGAATAGGATACCATTCAAGTGTAGGAAAACTCTGTTTCTGTGCATGAATAGGATACACTGCAGAATAAACGACTCTGTTTCTGTGCATGAATAGGATACACTGCAGAATAAACGACTCTATTTCTGTGCATGGCTGTCATTCAAGTGTAGGAAAACTCTTTACCAATATTTGAGTTGCCTCCTGCAATTTCATCTCTTGCATGTGTAAACTATTTCAGTGGCTCTGTACTGATATGTAAACTAATATTCGATGTAAACTATTTCAGTGGCTCTGTACTGATATGTGCTTTTGTGAAGAGAGAAATATGATGGATGCATTGAGACTGAAGGATGAGATGATCAAAAGTGGGAACGTCATTATTTTGGTGTTTGATTATAGCTGCTGATATGTGCAGCAATTTACTAAGAGACAAAAATGATAATGTATGATACAAAAGTATGATTCTGGATTCTTGATGAATAGAAATTTCTGATTGTAGGATGGAACAATAACATCTATATTTTGATTGAATGAAATCTTAACGCAAAATTTTGACAAGCTGGCCACAGAAAAAAAGAAATTGAACTCAAAATCTTCCATCTCCGAAATCTTGCCATCCATTTCAATCTGCTTTCCAGGTACCTCAAGGAGTAACAAAAATTTCCAGAATATGTCATTACAAAAGTGTGAATAAGCAATTCTCAACAAATATCAAAAGTGTGAATAAGAATTTATATGTTCACGGAAGGTGTCATTACAATGACAGATTCAAAGTAACAAAGGACAACACCTATCAAAAGTTTCTCAACAAATATTCATATCATGATTGATCAAAAAAGGCTAGACAATATTTTTATTGGTAAATTTACTTCACTAAGTGGCTACGTGGTAATGAATCTGATTGCATTCTCCATAGCAGATTACACCTAGAAGAAATCTACTTGCATTCTCCATCAGAAATTTCTATTTCTGACACGCCTAAACCCCCAAGAATAATGATTTTGCCTTCCTTCATTTCCGCACAGCAAATTCATGAGCGAAAAAATAAATTGTTCAAGTACCTCCAATCAAACGGTCTATGGAGAAGAGTTGTTCTTGGCTGCGAGCGGTGGCTTCGGCTCGGGTGAAATTGAGATGAAATCTTTGAGGCGAATTCTCTGTGAGGCAAAATCTTGGCTGCGAGAACGTGAAATCAACCGCTACGGTAAAACCTAAACCCTAACGAAATATTGGCTGCGAGAAGGTCAAATCTTGGCGCTAGGTCATGTCGGGAGCAAAAAAGAAGTCTTGGCCTCCAATTCCCCACAAATCTCACCTCAAAACTCTCAAACAGAGAACAGATGGGACACCAAAACTCCCCCCAATTCATATATCCAAACCGATAATCTCCCACATTGACTACCATAAAACCCAGATAATGTCTCAATTCCACCACTTACCGGAAGGTGTTTAACAGCAATAGGGTTCGAATTCTTCTCCAGTCGGTTTCTGCTTGGTTGAGTTCAAATTCTGTTGCCGCGATAGTTTCTACTTGGATGGGTTTTGCAATTCAAAACCTAGCGGTCCACAATGGGCTTCGACGTTGAGAGTGTTATTCGTTGGACAACAATCTTGCCATCCACTTCTGCTTGTAAATTTGTTCCACTTCTGCCGCGAGTTCGGAGAAGATTTGTTCGGATAAGAGTTGTTCCACTTCTGCCGCGAGTTCAGAGAAGAGCTGTTCAAAATCTAGCGGATTGAGGCAAAATGTCTGATGAATTTCTCTGCACAATTCTGTTGCCGCGAGTTCGAAACCTAGCGGATTGAGGAGAATTCTGTTACCGCAATTTCTCTGAGAGTGTTATTCGTTGGACAACAATCTTGCCATCCATTTATTAGCAGATCAACGGCCCAGAATTTGTGTATCGATGTGTGTTTAAATTTGTGTCCATTGAACTCATCCCTATATATATATAACAGAACAAGCAAAATGGAAAGGTACAACTTTTGCATCTAATAAAAACATTAATGTGGTGTGCAGATGTGCAGATTTGGGGGCCCGAGGTTTTAAGAAGTAAATGATGCGTGTAGGAAGGCAGGCCGCGGACGTTCTGCATGGACACAAGACAAACAAACAGACTCCCCGCCCTGCACACGCATAAGATAGACAACACATGTAACCAAATAATCGGTGCAAGAGCAAGTGCGATGGTTACATACACTTCTTTTGCACAATTCGTCACATGCGGGGATGCAATCGGGATTTATGGTAAGAGAGTCGAGACACAAATCAGGTGTAAACTCAAACAAGGGGGCGAACAACTTTTTGCATGGAAAAAACATTTTTTGGGGGAGGCATCCTGCCTTGGGCAAAGATGGATCTAGAATATTTTTGAGAGGGTGCACAATTTTATTTGTGTTGAGCAGTGGAAAAATTAATATAAAATATATTAAAAAATTATTTAAAAAATAAAAAAATATTAATTTTTCAAATATGAGTGGTGAGGTTGAGGGGCGGATTCAAGATTTTAATTTACCATGGCCATTTTTTTTTATAGGAAAAGAATTTGTTCCAATTGTAAAATGAAACTGGAGGACAAAATAAACGAAACTTGTGTTTTTATTGAATCTTCTCTTATGAATACTTTTCCCTTCTCATAACATTACCTATTTATATCACTAGAAATTGAGGAAATACGACATGATTAGACATTAAGCTGCATTACAATAAATGTAAGTCTGCTACTCGTGATGCTTGTCTGTTCCGCGTGCTGCTTTCTTATATTCTCATTTGTTAAAGCAATAATACCAAAGGTGACCCAGCTTCATCTGGCATGTGACAATATTTTGCCAACATTTATTTCCAACCGTTCCAAAATGCCAAAACTCCTTGCGGGATTATTTCATCCTAACTAAAATCCCGCAAGGAATTTTGTCATTTTGGAACAATTTTAATCTTTGATTTGCTATAAACATTTGAGGTTTTTTTTTTTTTGATAAGTAATTAGAATACTAGGTTTCTGGATCACGAATCGGGGTATCCATTGAGCTTTCTGGGCCCGCAGACTAATCCCCTCACGGTAACAGCGAAACTCCCCACTGGGAGCTCGAACCCTCGACCTCTAGGCAAGCCCTGAGGACCGAATGCCGCTTGTTTCGCCGTTAGGCTAGCAACATTTGAGGTTGTGGTTTTCCCCGCATCCCATCTTTAAAACGTGTGGGAATGTCGATTGATTGTGTGGACTGTGGATACAAAAACTTTTGATCCTATGAGTAATGACAAGCCACAACTCTTCCACGCGAATCGAGATGTCCTTCCTTGCCAATTATTCGTGCACGTTCCCACATGTGTTCGCCGCTGGTTATTTCCCTCGTTGGGCTCACGTCGACATTTGAGGTGGAGTCCTGTTTTATTCTGACAAGTCCGATAAAGAAATGGCGCGACTGTAATCACATGGATTTACATGACATCAATCCTATTCACCACAATTGTCATTCACATTCAATGATATGGAAACATAGTGTACCCATGTTACGCAAAATTCAGAAATTTTAATGGAACCACACACAAATCAGAGACCAAAACAGAGGGATGCAACAACAAATAACATTGTTTTGGGATCTGATAATGGCCCAAATAAATTACATGATCAAAGCATCCAAGTTCAAAAACTCAACATAATAAAAGTCCAACATTATCAAATGAAGATAAAAAAAAATAGAAAATTGTTGAACCGAAGTATGATCCAATTATTGAAATCCTATTCCCACGTACAGGAAAATTGTGGAGTTTATAAGATCAATAATAATAGATCCAAAAGGAAGTGCTCAATATTTTTTTTAATCTGCAAATATATTTCATTGCACCCATTATAAGATATGTTGGGAAAAATCAAGATTACAACTACAAAGAACAGGAAGAGTTGGACAAATCTCTGCTCTAGTTTCTCGTTTCTACTCGCAGAAACTTGAACAAAACAGAGACTTGGACACCAATGATTACATGGTGTTACAATAAAGACCAAAACCAAAATAAAAACAAATATAAGGATATATATGCCAGCGACAGAAGTCCATCCAATCCATGATTGCCAATCATTTGCACCCCCTCAAACAGTTCCACATTACTCTCTTGATTCTCTCCACAAAATCTTCACCCATAATTTTTGCATCCCTAAAATGTAGAGTGTTTCGGGATTTCTAGAGTTCACACACAACACAACCAAATGTGTTAGGATGTTTATTTGTATAACAATTCTATGGTGACTTGAATTATTAGTCCCTAAAAGAATTATAATTATATTATAATTTCTCCCTATAAATATATGTTTTCTTAACCATTAGGGTTAAGGTACAATATTTTAGAGAGAAAAGTGAGACTTGAGTTGTGGCTATGTATCTGCGGACTTGAGATTTTTTGTCTCGTTTGTATCACGAGATTGTTCTTAGTGATTGATTCTCCTTCTCCCTGTGAAAGTAGGATTTAAGGCTGAACCACGTTAAATCTTGTGTTCTATTTTTTTTTTGCTTTATACGATCTATATTGATTCACCCCCAACAAGTGGTATCGGAGCGAGGTTCGTGATTGAAGCTGTATACAGATTTAAACAAGAAAAAAACTGCAAAATCTCAATCCATCGTTTGATCGCCACCGCCTTTTTACCGATCAATTTTTGCTGTTTGACCAATCAATTTCCGCTATTCGTCGCCCCCAACGAAGAAATTGAGGGTATCATTGTGAAGCCCGTTTCTTGTAGAAACAAAGCCCTAACATGTTCCAGATATCAATTGTCGTCGGAGCCAGCCAATGTTGCTGTTGGACGTTCGGCGCAAACCCTAGCACCACCACGACTTGCTCGGACAATTCTCGCTGATTCTGAAGACCGATTTTGAAATTGAAGATACCTACGTGAAGCTTGTTCAGTGGGGAACAAATCCCAGTGGGTGCTATTTGTTAGTTTGTGTTGGAAAGTGTCTGATTTCGTCAAAGTTTCTTCAAGTGCATGGGGAGATAGGTGTGTTTTTCTGTTCGGAGTTTTTCGTAGTTTTCAGTGAAAAATAGTGTTTCCGGCAAGATCTGAAGAGGTAAAACGATTTTGTTCGTTTTTGTCATTTTTCTGATCAAATTTAATATTTTTCGGCGAGTGAATAGTACTTTTGGCGTGAATAGTGTTTTTTTTGAGAAAAAAACAATTGTGAGGTAAAGGATTTGGAGCTTTGTTGACTTTCTGAGAGAAAGTTATTTGGGTTATTTTGCTATGGCGTTGAAAGCTAAGATTGCAAAATACGAGTCTAGCATGAGTTTCACTATGTGGCAAGTCAAGATGAAGGCGCTCTTGATGCAGAGTGGTTTATAGAAGGCTATTTTGGTAAGGCCAAGAAGCCTACTGACTTGGATGAGAATAAGTGGATGGAAATCGATGAGAAGCCGTTATCCACTATTTAATTATGCTTATCCGATGAGGTATTGCGTGAAGCTCTTGATCAGAAGACCAACATTGACCTGTGGAATAAGCTGAAAACTTTGTATATTACAAAGACACTTATTTCGAAGTTGGTTGCCAAGCATCGTTTGTTTTCCCTTAGCATGAAAGAAGGTACATCAATAGGTTCGCATATTAATATTTTTTCTTCTATTGTTATGGATTTGACTATTATGGAAGTTAAGTATGAAGATGAGGACCAAGCATTGATGTTGCTTAGGTCGTTGCCTCCATCATTCAAGCAAGTACGTGAGACTCTTATCTATGATAACAAGTCTTTGAAGTTGGATGATGTTAAAGCAGCTTCGTGTTCGAAAGAGTTGTTTGATAAAGAAATTTCTAAAGACCATGATAATAAGGTATTAACTGTTAGAGGAAGATCTTCTGAGAGGAAATTTAATGGCAATCATTCGAGATCCAAGTCAAGGAAAGGAGGTCGAAGTTGTTGGAACTGTGGAAAAAGGACATTTTAGAGCCCAATGTCGTTTCCCTCGGAACAAGAATGGAGATAGTGATGATAAGATTGTCGATGACATCAACCATGCTGTAAGTGAAGATTGTGGAGATCTTTATACTGTGAGTAAAGATAGTACGAACTATAACCAAGAATGGATTCTAGATTCTACATGCCCATTTCACATGTGTCTCTACAGGGAGTTGTTTTCCTCGTTTGAACCAATTAACAGAGGATTTGTGATGTTGGGTGGTAAGCAACCTTGCAAAGTTACTGGAATTGGTACTATCAAGATCAAGATGCATGGCGGCATGATCAGAACATTGATTAATGTACGGTATGTTCTTGGTATTGGTATGAATCTCATTTCTCTGCCTGTTTTGGATAGTTGTGGACACAAGTATGTTGGTGGAGATGGTGTCTTGAAGGTTTTGAAGGGTGTTTTGGTAGTGATGAAAGCTGATAAAATTGGTAAGGCCTATATGTTGAAGGGGTCTACCATGAAGAAATCAGTTGTTGTCCCAAAATCGACGTATTACTCTCGCTACAAAAGTGAATGTGGAAAGAGATGGGTAGTGAAGAGATCTTCTCCTGTTGAGAGATGTTCGTCTAAGGTGGAGACCTGTAATAGTGTTTTGAGCAAACACAAAAAAATGAGCTTCTGTTCCATGGATAAAGGAAGTGTGAGTACTTCTGTTACTGTGAAGCCTGTTGGTCCTACTGGTGAGACGATGAAGTTATCTTCTATTGGCAAGTTCAAGTATGATTTGAGCTTGATTGAAATATATCATGAGCTGCACCTCAAGGGAGTGCATAGAGAAGGAGAAGGAAATCAAGTTTGTTTGTGATTAGATAGAATTCAAGTCAAGGGGGTAATTGTTAGGATGTTTATTTGTATAAGAATCCTATGGTGACTTGAATTATTAGTCCTTGAAAGAATTCTAATTATATTAGAATGTCTGCCTATAAATATATGTTTTCTTAACCATTAAGGTTAAGGGAGAATATTTTAGAGAGAAAAGTGAGACTTGAGTTGTGGTTCTGTGTTTGCGAACTTGAGATTTTCTGAGTCTCCTTTGTATCACGAGATTGTTCTTAGTGAATGATTCTCTTTCTCCTTGTGGAAGTAGGTTTTAAGGTCGAACCACGTTAAATCTTATGTGTTATTTTCTTTTCGCTTCATACGATCTATATTGATTCACCCCAAACAAAATGCTACACCAAACGTCGCTAACCTTATTCCTCCAAACAGCATCGTCGTGAATAGCCCAATTCACGCATGGATCAATATATAATTCAACTTGCCATCTCAGGAAACCATAAACCTCCCGCCCATACCTTTTGCAGAAATGAGCAAGTTCCAACAACTGGTTAACATCCTAATTAATTTCACCATATAGGGCACAAAGTATACGCACCTATCTTTACACCCATTGTAGCACATTTCACTCTAACCAAAGCATAATGCCCAAAATATGATTATGATAAACTAAAATCAGAAGGTATGCCTTACACTAGCATTCTAGGTTTTATCATGTATACAATTGTAATTGGGGAATAGAAAATTTTGTTTATCGAATAATAGTCCTTAGTTTTAAATACAATATACTTATTAAATATTTCAACTAGATCCTTAGACAATTGAATAATAACCCTTAGGCTTAACTACAGCGTTGGTACATCGCACGATACCCTTACCAACCATTGTCTGATATGTACCATAAGATGTCTTGACACTCAACGGATCTGCTAAGGGAGCATAGGAACTAAACTCTCTAGCAGCATCCATCACATGCCCAAAAGCCCTAGATTCAATTTGAAGATCTAGGAGTGGGAAAAAAGGCAAGGAGCCGAGTCTCATTTCTCGTCCATATTGCCTTCAGTTTTCTCTCGAGCATCTCGAAGAATGCTTGATCCTTCTCATCCGCCATCAAGGTGGTGCGATAGCCTTCTCGAGCACCTCGAAGAATGCTTGATCCTTCTCATCCGCCATCAAGTTGGTGCGATAGCCTTCTCGTCCACCACCTCTAGTACCATCTCTCCTTCCTCCACGACCACAACCCCTATCTCCAAACCATCCTCTTCCACTCGAATATCTCTCACACAATAGCTCAGGTTCGGACTGCACCAAGTGACTTATCTCTCCACAATGAAAGCAACTGCGAGTTTTTTCTTGTACAACAATAGGGCTAGTGGTCTTAGTCTGGGCATTCATTCCTTGTATAAGCCCGACTAAGACCTTCAGACCCTCGAGATTGAGCTTACTCAAAGTTTCTAATCCCTTATCTATACTCTCATATTTGCTTGTCATCTCACACACAGCAACTCCAACCACAACCAACACAATAACAACTCACACTCCAACACATCAACGCAATAATCAATAATTCTCAAACCAATACCTCATCCAATCCACCAAACAAACTCCACAATCAATCTTCAACACAACACCTAGTTGAATACCCAACTTTAGGCGATCAACATCAATCCACACAGATTATCCAATTTTATCAACCAAAACATAAATACTCATCAAGCTGCACCAATCAACCAAAACATAAATACTCATCAAGCGCCTTTATGTGTGGTGGCGCTTAAAGGCGGAGAAAATGCTTGCGCTATCATACTATCCATCGTGAATGCCTGGGATGGCGCTATCCATATGGACTCGTATAGATCTGGCATGGCGGCACGTGGCGATAATGGATAGATCTAGACAAAGAGATATCGCCAAAAATCTGGCCAGTTTCGGTTATGCTTGTCTCGAGCAGGAGACGTAAGTACGGCGGTGACAACGCAAGTGAGCAAAATTATGGCGCGCAGCGGTAGTAGTAAGTGATTAGGGTTTGGGAAATCTTTATAGCTCTGATACCAAATTATAATTAGGGAATAAAAAAAACTTGTTTATTGAATAATAACCCTTAGACTTAAATACAATACACTTATCAAATATCGCAACTAGATCCCTAAACTATGAATATAAATACCAACATATGCCATTTCACAATTTAGTAAGTTTATGGCTAACCTAGGAGATTAACATTGTTTCGGATGATATTTCTATCTCATTGTCTCTTTCCTGTAACTTAACCAGTAACATTAGCAATTTGATGTCTATTACTTGGAACTCATCTTTGGTGCGGATTACTCTGTTAATGAGTTTGTCCGGCTCGTCAACTATAGAGTGGTCTTAGAGATACCATCTTTCTCATAAATAGACTAACTTTGTGGCTCATCTTCATCATTATACCAGTCTTCTTCTCCAACATTTGATTGATTTGATGATTCAAGCACAGGTCCTTTACCTTTCTTTTCTTGATGCTAACAAACTTTTGAAGCAATTGATTATGAGTTGGATTCTTATCAAGAAATATATCCTCATCAGAAAAACCCTTAACGTCCTGCACTGCACAACTCTCTGCATCGGATTCTTCATCAATAGGCCCAACATGCTCTTCCTCCATGTTATCCAAGTCACCTCCATTGCTTTCTTTTTCAACTTCCATATCTTCGTTCCTCTCAATCTCAATGTTATTCCAAACATTCAAGTCAATCTGACTTGTCTCATCGCTTATCTTGGCTCCTGTGCATCACAAATGAATCAATTCATAAAATAAAACTCGAGCATGTTGTAGTGTGATGCATGATTAATAAAATAAAACTTGAGTATGTTGTAGCTATAATCGACACAAACTATTGGCTTGGTGAATAAAATTTGGTCCAAAAATAGAATTTGTAGCACTCTCCCTCGCCAAACACATTCTGTTGCATAAGTGGATATGGAATCAAGAAGGAGGAAAAATCTACTCTGTTAGAAGTGCTTACCAGACTAGAAGACGCATGAAAGGGCTGATCTTCCCGCCAAACTCTCTGCTAAATTCATTATGGGATGATTCAAGACCACTCAAAATTACAGCCTTCAACTGGCGGTTATTGCAAAACATAATTCCAACACTGAAGAATCTACAGACAAGAAATGTCATTCCAAATACCAACAGCCCAATATGCAAATTATGCAATCAAGCAGAAGAAACATCAGAACATCTATTCACTGTCTGTGGGTGGACGTATATATTCTGGATGAAGATCTATTCATAGCTCAATACACCTTTTGTGATGCACTTTAAACCAGCAGTAAACTATCAAGTGCATATACAAATTGTCAAGAAGAAACCTCAGAGAAAATGCTGGAGAATG
The DNA here is from genome assembly GCA_028565015.1 of Pinguicula moranensis. Lineage (NCBI taxonomy): Eukaryota > Viridiplantae > Streptophyta > Magnoliopsida > Lamiales > Lentibulariaceae > Pinguicula > Pinguicula moranensis. The sequence continues at coordinate 10,758 of JAOWBN010008181.1, read as the reverse complement.
TTGTGGCTACTGGCGAACTGGAAAATCTGGAACTATCGGAACCAAGTCATCTTCCAATCCGAAGGAAAGACACCTGATGAAATTTTTGAAGAATTCCAGACACAAAGCTGGATTACGCTCAAAGCACGAATGAACTCCATTGACTACGTATTCAACGACTGGCTTCAACTACCCAGAGTAGTAATCCGCTCGGTAAAAAGCACAAGGAATTAAAGGATTGCTGCGGGAAGTTCGGCGAAAGATGCAATCGTCGTGAAGAAGTAAAAGAAAGTTAGGGATTGTAATAGGGAAGTTAGAAAGTGGGGCGATAGAGTCGCCACATTATACTATAAATAATATTTTAATAAATAAAATTAAAATTTTAACTAAAAAAAAGAACATGGCATCTTCCACGTGGCATTTGTCTCATAATTTTTATTACATAATGATTTTACATAATGATTTTGAAACGGATGACTCCCAGGCAGTAACTCCTAATGTTTCAAAACAAAATGATGTTATATTTCAATAATTATGTCATTTCAAAATTAATAAATATTATCCTATAAAAAACATGACAGTTTAGGCTATCTGTTTCTCTCTAACATCTTTTGTAACATGGGCTTGATGCTACATCTGCCGGCTGGTTCTTTTTCAAGATTTTGTTTTTAACCATCTTACTACTTCTAGCTCATTATCGCAAGCAAGCAGATGCTACTACTTTTTGGTTTAAAAACGTTATCCAACAAGTTTTGCGAGTTTTGTTTCCGATTGTGCTGCTTCTTTACCTAAAGAAAGTCTTTGTTTTAGTCTCGTTATTCTGCTCAATTAAACATTTTATCTTGAACAAAAGTACACTGCTAATAGCCTATATAAGGTTGCAATTGAACAGATTAAACAAGTTGAATGTTATGTAACATGAAACCTATGCATCCACAAGCCACCTAATTGATGATTGTTGGAGATTATTTGTTTCTTTGTTTCAACAGTAACATCGTGTAAAAATAATTCTCTTGTAGGTAAAAAAAAATTGAATTACAGATTTCACTAACAACTAGATGATATAATCCATACTAGTCACTTTTTGAATATGCATATCTTATTTGGCATATCTATAATAAATAAAACAATGTAGACATGCTTTACAGTAAGTAAAGAGAACCTGGATAAGAGCAATTCGTAGTGATAATGTGTTATAATCTAAATAACATATGAGAAAGAAAAGAGATTAGAACTCTAGTCAAAAGTCTATCTATTATTTACATTAGACTTTTATATATAGAGGTTTAGGATCGGGAGTTATAAAAGACATAAATCCTGAAACAATCACAATTAATACATATTTATATACAATTATGTGTATTTACGACAAACAAAAATCACTTTCTCGTCACCCTTCCCTAGTTAGTTGTGTTTCCCTGTTTTAATTTGAATTCTCAACAATACCCTTGAATGGAACGAAATCACCTGCCTACGTTATTTAATAGCTAATTTATCCAAGTTTTTTATTAGGGAAAAGAGTAATTTATTAGGGATAAGAGTAATTTTGGTCCCCAAAAGTTAGTAATCAAACCAAGTTTAGTACTATAAGTTTCAAAATTATAATTTTGGTCACGTAATTTACACATTTATTATAATTTCAACAATAACAACGTACCCAGTATATTTTAAAATAGGTTGGGGTCAGGGGGTCAGATGTACGCGGCCTTACCCTTGTAAGTACATAAAGAGGCCGTTTCCGTTGCGACCCAATATATATTGCGTCATTTAATGCATTGAATTCTAGCAACTTCACTAAATAGAAACACTGAAATTTAATAGAGTCATTTTACTCTAGTCCATTATTAGCGCAAAGCTAAAAGAATTGTCAATAATGATTCTTCCAACTTCATTTGCAATGGACACATTTATTATAATTTCAACCCCAATCCTAATTTCTAATTTATTTCACCTGCGATAAAGTTATTTTAATAACATTAAATAATAAAAAATATTAACTAAAAAGTTAAATTTAGAAAATTTAAAATCTGAATAAAAAACTGAATACCAAACCCAACTAAAACAAGCATTCGGTTAGTTGAAACTTAAAAATATAAATTATTAAGTGGGTATTTGCAAGTTCCATAAAAAAACACATTTTGGCTTTTGGCGGTGAAAAAGTTGGTTTCAGTGTTTGCGATTTTGGCTTTTGACGTTTTATTTTTGGCTTTTGGCGATGGAGAAGTAAAAAAAGCCCAAATGTCAGGAGCATCTATGAGGTATTTTTTGGAGTGTTTTTGACGATGACAATTTTGTAATTATTTAAAAGTTTAAATAATTAATAACTTCACATGAGATGCAAGATATTTTTTGTAGTGCTTTTGATGGTGACAACATATGCAAAATAAAGATCAAAATCACATATAGCCAACACATTTTGCATTAGCATTCCTTTTCTTCCTATGTATGGAATTTGTTCATTTGTTGGTAAGCTCGCAGGGATGTGTGTATCATCCATAGCACCAATACAATCCTATATAAAATCAATAAACTGCCGCAATAAGTAAACTAAAACATATCTAGAAAATTTTATATAAAATTTAATGGAATATGTACCTTAAAATTAGGATAGTATTTAGAATTATTCTGGATACAAGGATGGATGGTTGAGGCATCTTCGATAGGATGGATCCAATCACTAGCCACTTTGTTACAAGCTTTCAGTACTCTATGAAAACTTTTGCTTATAGTGAAACCAGACCTTTGAAAGAACTCTTGAAGTTGACGATTATTCTCTTATATTCCAACCGCCATCAAGAAAGTAGCAACTTGCTCCTCAACCGTGACACCTCTCATAGCTTTAAGCCCATAGTCATCGACTAATGTCTTACATAACATAAAGAATACATGTTTCTCCATTCTCAAATTTTCAGAGCAACGATGCTCGGTTTCACAATTTAACATATCCATCAAATTTGCCAAACCACTAAACATCCTAGTATGACAAGGTACTTTATTGAGGTACATATCATAATAATATGCAGCTGCACATACTGCCTGAAAGAAGGTTAATAAATGAAGTAGTATGTACAAATCATCATCATCTTCGTTGTTATTGTCAAATAGGTAACCAATTTGAACTCATCTTCTCTCAAATGAAACCAAAATCGTATAGACACAAGTAAGTTGACCAACCAAAAAAATGAGAGAAATTAGTAGTTGTTGCATTGTATCACCACAAAACAATCTGAAAATTTGATTCAGCAGTTGACAGTGCGAACTGTGGCTATGCAAAAAATTATACTTCCTTATCCTTTTTTGTGAACCCATATTTATTTTTCAACCAACAGGAACATGGTGTAGGAGCTAAACACTTTCCCCAAGGCATTTTACCTTTGTTGTTGCATCAATTTTTCAACGAACAGGAATTGGTCAACATAGTATCCATTTTACTTACTACGCATAGCGTCAAGAAGTTTATATAAAATATATGCATAGATTAAACTATTCAAACTCAATTATTCTTAAGACATTTTATCAAACATGTTACGTGAATAAATGACGTAAACTACTTAGGCAGTTCTAGGGTAGGGGAATCAACCCTAAATGGTTTCATCAATTGGGGTGATAAATGACAAAAAATGAATAATATTACCTCGTCTATGCGCTTCCTCCAATTTTGCCGCGGTTCTAAACTAGAAAACTAAAATAAGAACTTTGCAAATACGTTTGAAACATATCTCTTACCGCTTGTCAATATATTGATAGACGTAGGATATTTTTGTCAATAAAAAAATAGCTTTGAAAATAATAATTTACAAATACTGTCTTTGTGACTTTTACGATAGTAAAGCATATTTTGCAAACACTTTTCAACTTCTTCATAAAAGCTTCTTTTTTTAAAATACCTTTTAAAGAGCTACTTTTGTATAAGCACAAGAACTTGCAAACACCCTATAAGTTTCTTATTATTTAATATTATTAAAATAAATTTTCTCCGGTGAAACAAGTCAGAAATTACTTTTGGGACTAAAGTTACAATAAGTTTGTAAATTATATATCCCAAATTACAATTTTAAACATTGTGAAACTAAAATTACTTTTGTAGCTAACTTACTAGCCAAATTGCTTCTCCCCTTTTTATTATTATTATAGGAAAAATACTAAGATTGGATTTTAATAATCGGGTAATTAAAGATTAAAAGTTGAAATACAATAAGAAGGAAACCCTTCCCGCGTGACATTTGAACAGTAAAACCTTCCCCGTTGAAATGGTGTCCTCTCTGGCCAACCGTACTGTGCCTGACCTGTAATGATGTGAATTTTTGCTCGTGGAATGTAATGTGGAGTTGAGAACTTATTCTTGTATCGAGAGAAACACACAAATTAAACAAATTTTGAAATTAACAAAAATAAAAGGAATAAATTGCACAACCCAAAAAAAAGTTACACGAAATAGAAGGATGAAAAAGAACGGAGATGGAAGAAGCGTATTATACCTAGAAACCTAATCAAACATGGAACATCAACCCCTAACCAACTACTACGCTAAAAAAGAATGGTTTAATCGAACATCTACCTGATGATCTACTCTATGATAAATACGAATATCATAGAATCAACCTTTACATGTTCCTTTAAATACATAAAACCTAATTCTCTTTAGAATAAGAATTTAATAAACAAATCTTTAAATAGGCTACAAATTTAATGGGCCTAGGACTCTAATCCATAGAATTTATTTGAGCCTACCTAATTTAAATCCTATTAAAATTGGACCTTACCTAAGTAAGAAACCCATCCTAACTTAATTCCTAGAAAATAGGAAATTACATAATTACATAAAAATTAAAAATTCTCACCAACTAATGGACAAAATTAATTAAAAGACTAATAAGGAAAATGAAGATCCATCTTGACATCTTCTATTAGGAGCCGTGGTCTCCCACACGTACAACATATCATATACTTGATCAGGTTTCCATAAGTTGCATGCAAACTTTCAGTTTGAGAATAGTATGTTCCGAAAATAATAACTCATAATCGGACCGTTAGAATTTGATCTCCTTTTCTTCGCATATGGATTGATAAGTGTTATGTCACCGGGTAAAATTTCAGTTCGATCAAAACATGTTCAGACCTCCGATCGCCTATAAAACCAAGATTGCGCAATGCTGAAAATAGCAGATTGTGATTGAACGAAAACAGTCTATTCCGAAATTTATGTCTCACTATTGGGCCGTTTCAATCCAATATCCATTGAACATGATGACTCCCAATGGGTACTTTGACTCTAATTAAATTTTTAGACCGATACGACCATGTTTGTGTCTCTGATGGGAAGTAACTATGAAACTACATTTTGCTATAATTCACACAACAAGGTCCAATTACTTCAAAACATACAAGAATCCAAATTCGTCTTGAGCCTCTCACATTCACATCATGTAACCTCAACCCCTTCCCACCATCCCTCCCTAGGGAAACCTCATGCGCCCGGTAAGTCTAGCTGTAGCTTTCGCCTCTCACCCACATAGATCCGCCCATCATCAACTTCTTCTCCCTGACATCCTTTCTCTGTTTCTCCCTTTCTCTACATCAGCACCCTGTCTCATAACCATGTGTATGGTTCCTTCCCACCAGCTCAAGCAAATGTGATGAGCAGCATTAGAGCCGGAAAGACATCACTAATCTTGGTCTAAAAGAGAAACAAAATATCTTATGGTGCTGCGCTTACCCAGAATCCCATCCTTGTGCATGAGCGATTAGGATACCGTATGACCCAAGAGTATGTTTCTGTGCACGGGCACTCAAAATGGCGAGTAACTCAAAAGCCATGTTGTCTAAATCACAACCAAAAACAAACGGGTGACAAGAAACCTACATATTTCATCACCAACATTCCTTTGGCGTGTGATGTTGAAAAGCTGAGAACTATCCTCGACAAACAAGGAAAAGTCCATGAGCTAAAGATAGCTAGGAAGATGAACAAAGATGGTCAGCCATTAGGATTTGTGACTTTTGTGGATTCGACTGAGGACGAAGAATCCATGTTATTCCAACTAAATAACATATGAATAGATTCCTATCGCTTGCAAGCCAACATTGAAAGGTATCCAAAAATTGAAGAACAAAATTTTTCTACAAGTTATCATCGAACAATAAAAACCAAGCTGGAGGCATTGTCAAATGTATTGAAGATTGGAGTGACACACGCAGGAGTCTCAACTAGTAAATTAGCATATCTTTGTCTTTAGTGAAAGTGATAGGTTATCCCTGCAAGAGAATAAGACAAATATAAGTGTTGGTCTGGAAATGAGAAAACCATTGGTCATCCATACAGAATAGGATGACCATCCTGCCCGGCTTAAACATGGTTATGTAGGAACTCTACGAGCTCACTTAGACTGGCATGAGGTGCAATTAGCTCTAAAAATAGCTGGATATTTGAATATCATTGTCAGCCTATTGAACACATCCACTATTCTCTTGTTGGAAGAAGATGAACACAATTTACAAAACCTGATCAAATATGATTCAAAATGGTTTCAAAATTGGTTATCTGATATCTCTCCATGGCATAACGATGTGAAAACTACCACCCCGCCAGAAAGGAAATGTTAAATTAAAGTCTATGGCTTACCAATTCAATATTGGACAAAGTCTATCCTAAAAACAATTGGAGGCCACATTGGTAAATGCATACTAGTTGATGATTGTACAATGCAACATCGATACTTGGAAGCTGCTCAATTTCTCATCCAACTGAAATGGGACGATATTAACCCACAAAGCGTAAGTATGACTATAGATGGACAAAATCCTATCCTGCACATAGTTGTAATAGGTACTCAACGTTTCAAATTATGCTCATAGAATGAGGAGGAAGAGGAAGTTCTTAGATTCAGATAGCGAGTATAACATACACTCTGCAAGCGATTCATACCAGGAACATGAACAAGAAACCCTTGATCATGTCATAACTAGACCTATAGATGTGGAGGAGGCTGATTAGAAAATAGCCTATCACAAAACACCAATCTCCAAAAGATAACTCCCCACATGCTCAACCTAAGTATAGCACCCAGGGACAAGGCCTGATATATTCTACACTGGACTGGTGGCCAGACAAAAATAGTATATCCCAGCTTAAGGAACAATATGCATATGAGGTAGAGGATACAGACAGATTCCCAGAGAGACATAATCATAAACTGGGTAACGAGGCAGCATTAAAGCAAACTAATGTGTTAATTGGAGAGTTAAAGCTGGGTTCGGAATGTCAAGAAGTCAAAAACCTCTGTATGGAGATGAAATCAACTCTAGCATTTAATGCCCAAGTTGAGAAAGTTGATGGGAACCTATATTTCTCAACTCCACAGGGTGAAAGCAAAAAAATACCATCCAACCTGGAAACGCAAGTAACTGCTAGGCAAGCAGAAGGAAATAGCTATAACTCACAGGTAAGGGAGTAACCTTTATAGAAATACCGGAATTAGATGATATGGCTGGAGAAAAAAGTAAAACAATGGGTATTTAGAAAGCAACGAGTGGAAATCGGGTTGTGCAGGCAGAAACTGTTGAAAAACAATCTGAGCAGGAAATCAGGTTGTGCAGGCAGATCACTTGTTTTCCTACACCAGAATTTTTTTTTGAGATTCTGGATAAATCACAGTGACTTATCACTTCGGTTATAGCTACCTTACATTTTCTTAAATGCAAGGTTGAAGGATGACAAACAGCGGAAAAGGAACATCATGAACTTGCAGTCATTGTTACTCTCCCCCCTTTCATACGGATAAAATCTTGACCAGTGTGCTATGTAGGATATGGCTGATTATTTGGCCTGCAGAACAGGTATGTTGCCAATGTCTTATCTGGGATTACCACTGGAGGGTAAGCATAAGAGAGCAGCAACCTTGAAACCAGTGTTTGACAAGTTCAACAAAGTCCTAAATCAATGGAACCAGAAGCACATATCAATGGGGGGTGGGGGAAGCAAATATTACTAAACTTTGTCCTGACAGTACTTCCATCCCATTTCTTTGGTTATCTAAGAGCCCAAGCATCTGTTATCAAGAAGCTTGGATACATCCAACGATATTTGTTCTGGGGTACCTCATCTGAAAAAAGGAAACCATGCTAGACATCTTGGGAGAAAGTATCTGCTGCAGTGGAGGAGGGTGGTCTTTGGATCATGAAACTAAACTATTTTAATGAGGCCATATAGGATAAATGGGTGACAAGAATCTTAGCAAATGAGAAAAGTTCAGTGATGGACATCATAAAATCCAAATATAGCCACAGTGGAATCCTTGAACTAGGTGAGCATACAGTGCTAGTACAAGCAAACTCAGTGAGATTGGCAGCAAGGTACAAAGGCAATAAGTACGCTTCAGAATGGTGGAAATCCATCCAGGTGCCGGCCAATGAAAATTGGCTTAATCAGATGGCATGGATAAGCCTAGGAGATGGTACTAGAGTTAGATTTTGGTTGGATAAATGGTGTCAAAGTAGTTCACTAGCTGTGAGATTTCAAAGGCTACAGAGTAGCCCAAGCAAGGGTCCCTATATCTCTCAGTTGGGACACTAGATAAACAACACATGGCACTTAAACTTGTCTTGGAGAAAGAATTTGAGAGACCATGAACTAATAGATCTCGATGAACTAATCCTTCTTTTTCAGGGGCGAAAATTTGATGAATTCAACAAAGATTCATATGAGTTTGAAGAAGACATGGAAGGGCGATATACAGTGAAATCAGCCTATCCAAGGATAAGCCTAGGCACTGCTAGTCCATTCACAGTGGAAGAAGCCACCACACTAAAGAATATATGGGATGGAATTACACCCAAAGAAATCAAGATCTTTTGTTGGAAGATGTTCCAAAACGCAATTCCTGTGAAAGAAGTCTTACAGGAGAAACATATCATCTCTGAAAACCAAGAACCACTATGTCCTCTGTGTAAATCTAAATCTGAAGACACTGCCCATATATTTTCTAATTGTAGTATCTTTTTGTAGGTGTGGAAGAAGATTAAATCCTAGATTGAAGATATATTTGGTCATATATCAACCCTCCAGGACATACACGTTACCACACTGGAATCTTATATTTTAGGTAAACCTGCTAGAGCTAATATGGCAGCTTGAAAATCTATATGGCTAATGCTGATATGGAAAATCTGGAAAACCAGGAATATAGTTCACTTTCAAGCAATGAATATTAATACAAATCAAATTGCTCAAATCATACAAAGGAAAACATGGTCCTGGATTAAGGCCAACAAATCAGAGACTTTTCCTTACTCTTTCACTGATTGGCAGTTAAATAATCTTATTTGTTGCATAAGGGGTGTGTAGAGTGCAAGGGATAGGATAAAGGAATGGGACTAACACTACAAAGCGACAATGCTCATGTCAGGGGTATTTGGAATTTGATAGAGGCAGGGCATATCTGGAACCTCAAATGCTTGGCTGACTAATATGTCAATTTCTAATCTATTGCAATGAGGCTGGTTTATTACGGATGATTCCTAATGCATGAAGATGAAGGAAGGATTTAGTAGAATAGAAGGCAATGTAAAATCATTGACCTAAGAACAGCACTACTAATCAGTTTCTAGTACATGCAGATCTGTTCAAAGCATTATCCATGGCACCTAACCTGGTGTGTGTCTCACCAGCAAAGCATGGAGACATCCGGAGGGGAGTATTGTGCAGGGAACAAAAATCAGCAGAATGCCACTAGTAAATAGATGTTTGAACAAAACTATTTGGGTTGTTACTGAATGCAGGTCCTGCGTGAATCCTAGGTGATCCTGAAATTCATCAATATATGAATCAAATAATGATGAAATGAATAAACCCATGAAGAGAATACACTTTTATCATTGGTGCATTTTCAATCGACACAACCGAGATGCAATATGTAAGATCAAGGATTGGGTATGTGTATATCTAGAAGGCAGATTGATATGATGAACCGGTCTTGAAAATTCAGAACTCACATGGCTATTTGATCAGATCTCTAGGGGAAGATATTGTACAAATTATATCGATCCAGCCTGAGGAATCTTGACCAGGAATGATTACTTAAGATAAATAGAGATAGCCACAAAAGGTGGCATCTTGCTGAGCACAAAGACTTGAGAGCCCTACACAACTTGGACTTCCTTGAGTGATCATAGCAGAATGAATATGCTCGATAGTTTTTCTTCTTTTCCTGTGATCTGGGTGGAGAAATGAGTTATTCTGGCAAAACAGTGGCCTTAGGAAAGAGTAAACAACAAGAACCTGATTGACTATAACAAAGATTTACAGCAAGATCCATGAGCAGGTGAGCAAAGGAGGGGGCAACAATCAAAGGACTATGATGCTATAAGGTGAACAGGATGAGCCATGCTAACTAATACAGTAAAAATTCCTGTAGCCATAATTATATGGTTTCCTGCATAGTTGAAGGTAAGTAGATCAGTGCTGTAGTAGTCAATTAAGTCTTTGCTTATTGACTATCATAGTAGTCTCATGAATTCGATACTATAAGATGAGCAGGCAGAGATGAGTTTTTATCAAGTTAATGACTTTTATGTTGATTAGACCCAAGAATCAATGTTGATTCGAACCTTAGGATCTATGATCAAACACTTGTCGAGTCTTTAACCCTTCACCTATATAAGGGGTGAGAACTAAGTCTACGTGTGTTTCGAAAAGTAAACGCCCCTAAAACCCGAAACAAGTCTTAGATAAGTTGTAAAAGAAAGCTTTGAAAAGACTAGAGGATTTGATCCCAAATGTCT
>JAOWBN010008170.1:0-11093 GCA_028565015.1 Pinguicula moranensis | reverse complement strand
TTCCTTCAAGTCCCCATGAAGAAAAGCGTTCTTCACGTCTAACTGGTGCAGAGGCCAATTTTGATTTGCAGCTATGGAGAATATTACCCTGATGGTATCAATCTTTGCCATGGGTGAGAAAGTTTCTGAGTAATCTAGTCCATATGTCTGTGTGAAACCCTTGGCTACTAGTCTGGCTTTGTATCTTTCAATTGTCCCATCAGCATTGTCCTTTATAGAAAAGACCCATCGGCACCCAACTACCTTTTTCCCAGGTGGTAGTTCACATACTTCCCATGTCTCATTTTTCTTTAAGGCTTGCATTTCTGTATCCATAGCTTCTTTCCATTCCCTTTGTTTAAGTGCCTCAGCCACTGTCTTGGGTACCTGTGAACGATAAATAGAGGCAAGATAAGCAGTTGCCTGCTTGGTTAGGCTCCCCCTGGCCATAGATGTTAAAGGATATTTGGACATTTTCGGAACGTGGTCTGGTTCATATCTCCGTGCTGGTACCCCCCGTGTACTCCGCTGTGGTAGTACATAAATAGGCTCAAGAGTAGAATTAATAGAGACAGTATTAGGACCAGTATCTTTGTCAAACTCCTCATGTAAGTTTACCTCAGCTCACCGGGCCGACGGAGATTCAGGCGTGGTCCTTTCGATAGTGGTCCCTTCATACGTGGGAGGCAGCTCGGTGGTTCCTGTAGCAAGTTCTTGTGGGACAGCAGTTTGAGACAAGGACGAACTAAGTAACCAACCAAGTGGGTCTCCTATAGACTCTGGGTCTCCTATAGACTCTCCCTGACCACGAGGTTGTGAGGGATAATAAAATTCAGATTCGAGAAAATCACAGTCCATCGTCGTGTACATACGTTTTGACGGAGGATGATAACATCGATACCCTTTCTGATTGATACCATACCCGACAAAGACGCATTTTAGTGCACAGGGATCCAATTTAGTTCTATCATGCCAGGGAATATGGAGAAACACTGAGCTACCGAACACTCGTAGGGGTAGTGTTGCTGGACTAAAGGCTGGAAACTGCTGAGAGAGTGTCTGGATAGGCGTGCTGAACTTAAGAACTTTAGTTGGTAGGCGATTAAGAAGATATGTAGCAGTAGCCACAGCTTCAGGCCAGAGGTACTGAGGGACCTTAGAAGCAAACATGAGGGCCCGGGTTATTTCTATGAGAATCCGATTTTTCCTTTCCGCCACCCCATTTTGTTGTGGACTATTTGGAAAAGTAGTTTGATGGACTAGGCCTTTTTCTCTAAAGAAATTGGTCATAGTATCATTGACAAATTCCCCCCCATTATCGGACCTAAGAATCTGGATTTGACGCTGAAATTGGGTAGAAATCATGAGATAAAATTCCTGGAATTTAATAGAAACTTCGGATTTATTTTTCAAGAAATATACCCAAGTCATACGGGAAAAATCATCAATAAAGAGGAGAAAATATCTAAATGTACCATGCCGAGTATTTGGAGCTGGACCCCATACATCAGAATGAATAATATGGAAAGCATAAGCAGTACGTGTATCAGTAGTAGGAAAAGAATGTCTATGGTTCTTGGCTAAAATACACGTATCACAGGATAGCGTCTTGGTAGTCCGACATAAATCAGGAAATAAAATTTTAAGGTAACCTAGGGAGGGGTGACCCAACCGTTGATGCCATAGTTCGAGCTTGTGACCAGCCGTCCCGCGAACAAGCCCTACGGTTCCCTGGTGAGCCACTTCATCCACATAATAAAGACCACCACGTTCAGTACCACGCCCAATGATCTCCCTCGTCCGGATATCCTGTAATAGGCAAAAAGAGGGATACATTATTACCATGCAGTTTAACTCTTTCGACACATGACTGATTGAGAGTAATTTGCAGGATAAAGAAGGAACATAAAGACAATTCTTCAATTTTAAAGTTGAAGAGAGTTCAATAGAGCCTGCTCCCTCGACACGAGATAAGCCCTCATTAGCTGTTTGAATCTGATGTTTTTGTGGGGCTGATTTGGAAACCAGATCAGCTGCATCATATGTCATTGAATCCGTCTCCCCACAATCAAAAATCCACTGTGTAATTTTTTTCGGGTCTCGGGTTGAGATACTAAAGGCTTTAGACTTTGGTGGATCCGGAGGCTCGGGGGGGTCCGGATCAGTTTCTCCGAAACAACCTGGACTAAAAAATCGGGGGTTATGAATTGTGGGGACATTCTGTAATTTTTTCAAAGTTCGATGGCCCAACAGAGAATTCTGTAAAGTTCGGGGACTGTTTTGGACATTCTGGGAAGTCTGGGGCCTGTGTCGTAATTGTGTCAAACTGTGAGGCCGTATCAGAGATTCCTGCAAAGTATTAGGATCGTAACACAATTTCGCAGTCCTGCAAGGGTCAGCATGAGATTTCCAAGGGACCTTGCCAATATTTCCGGAAATACAAGGATCAGATTGCAATAACGAAGAAAGTGATCGATGGCAAACTTATAATTCCATGTTCGACAGGGGCAAATCCATAATCTCGCGCATCTTAACCAGGGACAAGTTAGGAATATGGTCGAGGTTACCTGTCGTGGTTCGAGCGTCTCCTTCATTCGGCGCTGAATCGCCATTGTCTCTGGCAGCGAGACCGCCGAATCCACTCGATCCAGCGGCCGCCAAGTCGCTACCGTCGTTATTCGCCTCTGCGGTCTGGCTCGTGGTGGCTGCAGCACTTCCGGGCTTTGGAATTTTGTGTAGGTCATACCACCAATCCGGGTAACCAACCCGTTTGAAGCATTTTTCTGTAGAATGATCGGTTTTCTGGCAGTCTGTGCAATAGAGCTTCTTTTTCTCGGCAGCACTCATTCGGGATGATGGTTTGCCGCCGGATTTGGGCGGTGCTGACCGATTCTGGCTCAAGAGTCCACTGCCAATCCCAGGCGGGTCGCCGTTGCCGTTCGGTGCTCGGGCATTGAGAATCTGGCAGCGCGCCGCCTCGCGCCGGAGAGTGCTATAAGCCAGTTCAACAGATGGAAGTGGATCAAGTTTCAAAAGTTCCCGTTTCACCGTATCAAATTCGGGATTCACGGCTGCCAGAAGCTAGTACAAACGAATTTCTTGGCGCAATCGTTGATACGTTGCAATGTCTCGTGGGCATGTCATCGGATTGGGCTCCCGGTGATCCACTTCTCGCCATATGCTCTGCAATATACTGTAAACATTGTCCAGAGAGCCATCTCCTTGGCGCTGGCTGTTGGCTTGTACCGAGAGGTCATATATTTGAAATGCGTCGGAGCCGCTGTTGTAGGTTGTTTCCAAACCGGTCCAGAGATCTTGAGCAGTGGGATAGCCAGCAAATCGAGTAACCAAGTTGCGATCGATATTGTCTAAAATCCAGGAACAAACACAGAGATCGGCTTGCTCTCATTGAGGATAGTCATCGTCGCCGGGTGCAGGAGGCGTGGGTACGCCCGTCAAATGGCGAAGGCGACCACGGCGACCCTCATCAGACGGGCCCAAAGAGGGTAATTGTTGTTGTCCAATTTGATTGTGAGGCTAATTGGCTGATTATTTTCTGCAGGTGGGATCTGTTTGAGAAGTTGGGCAATTTGTGACGGCAAATCAGCCAGAGTTTCATTTGCCGGCGTGATCTGGCCATCACCACCGGTTTTTTGATTTGTCATTGAGACAAACAGGTATGAGATTTGGTAAATGATGAAATTCACAGAGCGGTTTGAAGAACCGCCTGCTCTGATACCATGATAGCTAGTAGATAGTATAATTGAGTCTCAAAACTTAATTCTCCATTTATTTTTGATCGGATACATATAGTGGAAGATTATGCTAGTAAATGGAAATAAGGATATGGGTTTAAGGTAAGAATCAATATTGTGATTCTTACCTTAATTACAATTTGGTAAGTTTAAATCATATCCCTGATTTGTCGTTCCTACTATACTAACAGCAACTATGTCCCTCCGTTGCTGCTCATGCTCCCCCTTGAAAAATGAACCTACTTTGAGTCGTCGTTACCATTTGTGCTCACCCATTGAGGTGCATGCAAATATGTTATTCTTTTGCCGTTTGTGTTCCTCCGGTCTGAGAGCAGTGGTAACATACTAGGTGACTGTCTTGATAATTCTATTTTCATTGATGATAGAATAGGTGATGCGTACTCAGATCCTAATCTTTCCTACCTATACGCACAATTGGAAAGGATTTGAAAACAGAAGTAACCGTATATGGTCACGAAAATTGAGTGTGACGAAATCTGGTCCGGCTACTCTACTGAGAACAACGACGATGCGGAATCCTGAAGGTTCGTTGACATACTACCATGTCCCGGTAAGTGCAATGTTGTCACCCATTCCTAGTTCCAGATGAAAACTCTCTGTTTTTGGCTTAGGTATAGTATTGATAGCAATTTACTGGTTGTATAGCAGGTCACATTTTGCAGATAATTTTGGTGACTAGTTGTACAAACACTTTTGGGCATCTGATGTACATAATTTTTGGGTATCTTTTGGAAATGGAAATCTAGTTTGTTTTGTCACACGCTTTGATCTGTTTTTGAAATGAAGTTATGGTTTTATGTTGAATTATGTTTCATTTCTTAATTCTTTGGTGTATTCTTTGCTGCATTATGTGATGTAGTTCCTTCATTCTGTACTACATTATGTGATGAAGGATGTGCAACAACAGCCAACATGTGTTGCATTAAGTGTTGTTTCTCCTGCATTATGTGCAGCAACAGACAATGAGCTTGGTTTGGTTGCATGGGTTCTTTGGTGATTCTCTATTTTTTATGTGATGGTTCTTTTGTTACATTGTTTGGTCATTGATGGTTGCTACGAATTGATCAGTTTTAGCTTAGGGATTGTTGATTAAACATATGTAATAGACCGAACACCGTAAAACAAACCAATGTCTAAACAACATTACACAACGAAAATACACAGCATAAAGGAACATCCACAAACGATTTGGTAATGAATGAGTGTTACAACAAACAACTTATGTTTATGATAGACATGAATAATGTACTAGAGAATGTCAATAATGAAATAAATTCAGGTACTAGATCATAGCTCATCATTGTCTAGTTGTTCTTGAGTTGATCCTTGCATGATGTACAATGTCCATAGTTCGCCTGCCAGGGAATCACACTTCTGAGTCCACCCCAGTGTTGGCTCAACATATTGAATGTACTCATCCACGTCCTCCATTGCCTCAATGTTTCCTTCTTCGGACACGACTCCACCAACCAATAATGGGTCTGCTAGTGTTACAGTAATAATGAAATTATGAAGTAAGTCGCAGGCCAAAATAATGTTTATTTGTATATCAAGTGAATAAAAGGTTGGACTCCTCAATACATCAAATCATTTTTCACTATTTCAAAAGCTCGTTCAATGACGTTTCTTGTTGAAGCATGTCACATGTTGTATATCTCTTATGGGTGGATTCTGAGGTCGAAAAGTTCGATGACCACATTCATTAGGTGGTACTGTGTGTACCTATACAGTGTGAGGAAACAGTCACAGTTCATGTAGCCTCCGGCATACAAGTAGTAACAATCTGTGTTAGAATAAATATTACTTTTCTGCATTACACACCATCGAAAAATAATTTATCATGTTGAGCACATGCCTGGTGGTACCTTTTGGCCTGACCGACGAGTAACTGCATCCCTCAACATCCTTGTATCTGCAACTGAACCCTCCCAACCAGCAAGAAAGTATACAAATCTTCATTGGGTGTCACAAACACCTAGTATATTAGTAGCCAAATGTCCCTTCCTCGCCCAATATCTCGGTTGGCCGTCAAGAGGAACCGTCATAGGTATATAAGTACCATCTAGAGTGCCCAAGCAATCCTATCATTAGCACTTAGATTATGTTAACAACTAACTAGTAATGTATCTCAGTGAAAGCCTAGTCAAGACAACAAAGACACGCACCTGAAAACAACTCCACCTTCCGTCACTGCAATCAGTTTCTACCGATGTAAGGTTGACGAGGAATCGGCCCTTCAGCTTTAGTATAGTCTGCAATACCTCATGAAAGGCTCTATTGATGGTCTGACCACTCCTTTGGAAGTCCATTTATAGGGTTCTATTCTTCTGGTGATGTGCTAATGTCGCAGGAATATAGCTGTCTTCTCTACAATTGTAATGTACTGATCATCCCTAAGGTCATCCTCTTCGCGCAATACACGACATAGTTCTGTGAAGGCTCTCCTATTCATCCTTAGGTTGTGGAAACATTCTATATTGTGGCCTTGAGTTAATTATTCAATAATGCATTCTGGCCTGAAATCTTATGCATTATTAAGTACATGGGTGAGGCGCTTCGCTTACGTTTCCATTCGGCATTCTCGTATTTCTCTTGCTTCTCAAATTCAATGAGAATTGAGATGAAACATACAAATAGTCTTGCGCTTAACACAAATGGGGTGTTGTCCATTAAATCCATAGAGTCTTGACTACATTTTTCCGAAATACAGAGAAATGAAACCACAATAGGAACCACAAATACATAAAATAATAGAACTCAAGCTAAAGGGTAGCAAATGAAACAACATGCATATAAGACAACAATTTGAAATTTGGAACAGCGACGGAAAATACTCGAACGAGATTTCAAATCTATTTGCTTAGGAATTCAACCCAAGTTAATACATCAATTTCTATTTCGAACGAGATTAGGGTTTACGCATATATGGAGAAATACTAGATGGAATGGTTACCTCTTGCCACGAATGACATATGTGTACAACGGCGAATAGAAAATCTAGGGTGTTTGCCGGAAACAATGCGTAGCTGGGCAGGAAACGGGATTGACGAACATGAGGGGTCCTCGGGAGTCTTCACTGGAAGAAAGAAATTTCGAGGCAGATGAACCAGGTTAGACTTATTTACATGTGGTAGAACCTGTAAATATTAAGTAAAACTAAAGGATAGCGAGTAATTTTGCCAATGGCTGAAATGGTGATAACTAAACCCACCTATTTTGTTTTTTTGGATAAGTGCATCTAGGTTTTCACTCAATTATTCTGGGTCGCGTGATAACTCTTCCGGGTTGAGGATTTCATGAAGGTGTGTCCCAAACAACATGTGTGCGGATAACTTGTGAAATCATGCACTTATCACCCATTTAGACGTCTACCAAATGAATCCTTAGTTATTGCCTAACCTTCTCATTGTTAGTGGGAGCATGATACTTATATGAGTTGATATTTTTGAAATAGCTCTTAATACTCGTTGGGTAACAGAGTTATATTCACTCATATTATTTGATTATATGTGATTTATTATATGAAGTTTATTATTCCGTAAATCACCGTCGGGTAATCTGAAGCAACAAATTTATGTGGTGTGTTAATTATTGTTTATTATTCCCCTAAATCCACGTCGGGTAGTCCTGAGTAATGAACGTATGTGCAATCTCATATGTTGTTATTATTATGTAAATCATCGTTGGGTAATCCGGAATAATAATTTTTGTTGTATTGTGTGATATCTATTATTTTCGTAAATCGCTATCCGGTAATCCAGAATAATATAATTAATTATGTTATATTATATTATGTTTATTAATTTGTAAATCCCTGTCAGATAAATCAAATAGTAAACTCTATAAATTCAATTGTGAATATGTGATAATTAAGTATAACCTCACTGGTCATATATAATCTTGTCATATGTTAGTACTATTTCAACTTATGTTGAACTATCTAGAATTCATCCCTTGAATAAATAACACTATCTTGATTAGAAGAAAATTGTAGATCTTCATCTGTAGTATCTGGATTATCATGAATATTATTTTTTGATATACCTTCAGCTAAATTTGATGTGCTTTTTGCTAGTTCTTTGACGTCAAGAAAAGAATAAAGGGGGTCTTGGCATTCATAATCTCACAACATTTAATCTGGTGCTTCTTGGTAAGTGGAGTTGGCGATTGAGTGTTGAAAAAAAGGGACAATGGTGCGACCTAATAATCTCAAAATACATTCCACAAGCACTCATAGATGGAGATTGGTTTAATTTTCCTAAGGTGCGTTATTGTTCGAGTTGGTGGCGTGTGGTAGGATTAAACATTTGCACTTCGATATGGTTCTCTTCAAGATTAATTCGGTGTGTCTCTAATGGTGCTAGTACACGTTTCTGGGAAGATATATGGCTTGGAAATACATCCTTGATGGTTCGTGCTCCACATTTATATACAAAGGAAGTGGACAAAAATATATCCTTAGCTCAAAGATGGATACATGTGAATGGCTCTTGGAATATATACTGGAAGTGGAACCTCCCTCTCAATCGTGATGAGATACTGATGTCCAAAAATCTAGAAGCCGAAATGAAGATGATCATACTGTCCGAAGGAAACGATTTCTGGAAAATGGAGAGAAGATTCTAAAGGTAAATATATTGTCTCTCCGATTTATAGTGCACTGAGATCGTACTTCTTCATAGAGGATACACAACGACAACATCTTTATGCCCCTTTGCAAGTAGTATGGGGTTGTTTAACTCCAAAAAAAAGTTATGGCATTCGGTTGACGTGCTCTTCAATCTCAAATTCCAACTACGAACAATTTAATCACTAGAGGTTTGATTCTTGACCAAGCAAAATGTTTATGCCCTCTATGTTCGAAACAGTTGGAGACTGTAAATCACCTTCTATGCTCATGCGAAAAATCTTATTGGATTTGGACCACACTATATGCATGGTTCGGCTATCCCTATGTCGAACATGGCAATATAGTGGATCACCCTCAAGCACACATAGGTATGTGGCTAGTAGCATACGGGCGCCACCTCTGAAAATCTTTATGGCACTGCACGATTTGGAACATTTGGAACATTTGGAAGTCCAGAAATGAAATCTATTTTGAAAAGGGACTAATTGATTATTACAAAGTAGTGGAGAAGATTCAAATTGAGACTTGGTTTTGGTATACCACTTTATCGAAGCCTCCTGATATTACTACGGTAGTAGACTGGATCCGGCATCCACGCCTATGTAATGGTAGCTTTAGACCCTCTGATTGTGTTGTAACATTCGAGTAGTAATCTCCGTAAAAATATGGAGATACGACTCAAAATCTGTAATTTTCATTGATTTATTTCATTACTACTTATCAAAAAAAAAGTTCTTTGACGTCAAGGGCCTGACAATTGGTTGAATGACTAGATGTCATATTTTTTTGGATTTAAGTTTATCACTCAAACACATTTATAGCAAAATTGTTGCACTAGAATATCATTTGAAACCGTCACTTCCATTTGAAATGAGAAGGGTATGTGTGTGGCCTTCTCACTTTGATGCTTCTGCATTAGATAGAGTTATTTCCATGTCAGTCGATAATATTCTTATGAAGTTTGGTTTGGAAGAAAACCTAATTCCAAATAATTTTAAATTTACTCTTTCATTGAACTTGTCTTTATCCTTGCTCTTGTCAAAGACAAAACCTAATTTTGTGCTATACTAAATTAATGAAATTGAAGTTGATCTTCATATTGAGTAATCCAAAGATTTTCTTGTTGGTGGAAGCTAATATAAGAATAGTAAACTTAGAGATATCTCTATGGTTTGAAGAAAGCATCTCAATACAAAAATTGCATGATGAATTAACATTTTTTTTAAAATTTTAGAAGTCTTGCTTGTATATTAAACTTTTATGTTCTTAACATTCTATATTGATGTTACTCTTTTCATGAAAAATAAAGTATTGGTTATTATTCTCTGTATTTGAAGTTAAAAGATTTTCGAGAAAGCCATCTTTGTTCTTGATATAATTTTATTACCACATGAGAGTTCTATCTTTACAATATTTGAGGGGTTAATGTGGCAATGGACAGGGGTGGAGCCACAAAATTAAGTGAGGGGGTAATTTTTTTCGATTTGAGTAGAGTGTGTGTGGTCGAATCTAGTCCAGTTGGGTATACACGTTCAGATATTGCGATAGAAATTGAAAAATCAATATAAGTCGAATTAACTTCATGAATATTGACACCTACAAACTCCAACTTCGTAGCGGTAATATATTGCTATTACACGACACAATCTATGTGCCGGAAGTCCCCTGGTGCTTAGTTTTAGTTGTTTCTTTGCTACAATTGTGTTTTTTCATTTAATTTCAATCATAGGGATTGAAAATTATGCTCGGTAACAATTTGTTTGGTCACGATTCATATAAACATTATTTTTGTGTCCTTAATTTGGATGATATTTATAACAATTCTGTTAATTTATCCATTACTTTAGCTTAAACAAACTTTTGAATATGTTAAATGGCATACTTTGGTTAAACAAACTTGCTAAGTACGATCTATTTAACCAACTCACTAAGGTTAAGTTACTTGTCTATGAACCTTGCTTAATTGACAAGGCTAGCAATAAGTCTTTCGATAAAGCTTCTCGAGCCTCAAATCACTTTAATTTAATCCATTCCAACATTTGCAAACCCATGAGCGTGAAAGCACGCCATGTGCCTTCTTATTTTATTACCTTCATAGATGACTACTCGCATTACAGACACATGTATTTGTTGTCTCATCGCTACAAAGTATTTGATGTGTATAGTGGAAGGAGAGAATCAATTGGATAGAACCAACCGCGATTGCGAATACCTTTCTGATATATTTAACGGGTATTGTGATGAAAAGGGCATAGTGAGGCGACTTACCATTCCTTATACCCCGCAACAAAACGGTGTTGCAAAACGTAGGAATCGCACCCTGCTTGATATGATTAGGTCTATGATGGCGCAAACCAACCTATCCATTAACTTTTGGGAAGATGCGTTGCTCATGGCAACATACATCCTCAATAGAGTACCAAGCAAGAGTGTGCCCACCACTCCATATGAATTATAGAATGAATGAAAGTCAATCTTGGACCATATGCGACCATGGGGTGCGACGGGCTATGTGCACAACCAAACCCATCAGCATGGCAAACTTGGTCCAAGAGCAACTAAGAGTGTATTCATTCAATATCCCGAGCATTCAAAAGGATATGTGATGTTCGGTCAATACCCGAATGGGGACATGACTGAAATCGACAGTTGCAATGTTGAATTTCTAGAGGATCAGTTCCCAACTATTGGAGAAATAAAACAGGATG
>JAOWBN010008159.1:0-11093 GCA_028565015.1 Pinguicula moranensis | reverse complement strand
CCCAGAGGAGCATTTTGTTTCTTTAGCAAATAACTGATGCTCTCTCATCCTCTTCAGCACAGATTCAAGATGTATCAGATGATCTGCCGAGCAACGGCTATATATCAGGATATCATCAAAGAAAACCAGTATAAACCTGTGGATAAAATCAGAAAACACATAACCCCAACGGGTTGCCCTGGTGGTCAAGAATGTCCCCATAGTTCTCCTTATATGCGGGAGGTTTTGGGTTCGACTCCCACCAGACGCAAACGTTGGGGCCAGACTCCGGTTTTATGATAGGGCTTGCCCAGTCAGCCGTTTGCCTGATTCATCCGGATGAGTAGGCTGGACGGATCACTGTGGACTAGTCGACAAATAGTCAGATACCACCGGTACTCCAAAAAATCAGAAAACACCTGGTTCATTAGACATTGAAATGTTGCTGGTGCGTTACATAATCCGAATGGCATCACTAAGAATTCGAATTGTCCATGATGAGTGACAAAACTGTTGAGATACATATCCTTTTCACCCATCCTTATTTGGAAATATCCTGCTCTAAGATCCAGTTTACTGAACCACACTGCTCCATGTAACTCATCCAACAATTCATCAACCACGGGTATGGGAAACTTACTCTTGACAGTAAGGCCATTTAGGTAGCGGTAATCTAAGCATATTCTCCATCCCCCGTCCTTCTTCTTAACTAGTAAAAGTGGAGAAACAAAGTGGCTATGGCTTCTCTTTATCAATCCAGATTGCAGTAGCTCCTCTACCATCCTTCCAATCTCATCCTTTTGATAATGTGGGGCTAGGTAGGGTACTTGCTTTCTTGGAACAACACCAGGTGTTAGGGTGATGCTGTGCTCTACTGCACGCTCGGGAGGAAGAGTTTTAGGCTCTTGGAAGATGTCTGCATACTTTTATAATAATGCTTTCAACTCATCAGCCTCATGTTCACTGTTAACAGAATAGTTGGTATCGTTCACCTTCAACTTACCACCCTGGCCACTGCTAAAAGAAGATTTACTCTAGTTTCTAGACTCCAAATTGAAGAATTCTGCGTGTATGGTATTACTATCCTCATCCCCCCATTGAGTATAGACCTTCCCCACCGTAGCAGTAACACCTCCCTTAATCATTTTGGACATCTTCTCTGCTAAAATCACCTTTAGCTCTTGCTTGCCTCGATATGCTTGAATCTCAAAGGGTGCTCCTCCCTTGATTATGGTCACTACCATGTTGTTGTAATCATAGAGTACTGGTCCATGCAATTTCAGCCAATCTCCACCTAGAATAAGGTCATAACTCTGCAATGAAAACGTCCTTGGAGAGCAAACGAATTCCTCTCCCTGCATCTTCTATTTAAAGTCCTTGCATCTTAACATTGCTAAGTCTCCTTACACCATCAGCCACCTCTACCATCATGGGGTTAACATACTCCATCAGACAACCCATTCTATCAGCAAAGTTCTTATCCACTAAATAGTGTGAGCTCCCACTGTCAAACAATATTTGTAAGGGTTCCCCCTTAAAAGAACCTTGAACTCTATATGTATTAATATTGCTATGACCAGTGACGGAGCCAGGAATTTCTGTAGGGGGCCAAATTGTTTGGGTTTAAATAAAGTTGAATTTGGTCCGATCGGGTATATACACTAAGATATTACAATAGAAAATGTAAGAGTCAAAATAAGTCGAATCAATTTATAAAAAAATGTAAAATTAATATTATTGTTATTTTTGACAATTTTGTTTTTGATAAAAATGTTATTTCAACAATATTTTTATTAAAATGCTTTTTTAGACAATAATTATAATGATCATTGTCTACAACAAATAATTAAAAAATACCCCTTCTTAGAGGCGAGGAGATAAGGATTATATTTAGGATATGTTTTGTAGTTATAAATTTTTTTTTTTTATTTCTCCTTTTTCAGATTATTTTAATATCAATATTGATTAATTTTTTATATGATCTTGTTTGGTCGGGTGTGCATGTTCCAAAGCTATTGCGATCATTTAATATATATATATATATATATATATATACAACCACGATTTTGCACTAATGATTTCTTTACAAAAAATTAAATTTAAAAGTTTGGAATTTGATTGATTAAAAATAAATTGCAATATTAAACTATAAAAAATAATTATATTAAAGAATTATAAAAATATATATATATATATAGTTATATGAAACTATCAATATAAACCTCTATTACAATTTATAAATTAAACTGACATGGCTTAGTGGTTATCCCCTCAGCCTCGTCGCGTCAGCCCTTGCCAAGTAGCTTGGCTTGATCTTTCCGAACGGGCGATTGAATATGACTCTCAATTCCTCCAGGAGATGGAATCCTCTTCTTTAGACTTTCCTTTATATTAACCAAAGGACAATTTATAGATTAAACTGACGTGACTTAGTGGTCGTGATGGGCATATTCGCACGTATGACCGGGTGTTCGAATCCTGTTACACTTTTTTTCTTCTGATGTCTGAAAAGAAAAGTTGATAAAATGGGGTAGGGAGATTCGAAACCCTCACCTCAAGCCTAAAAAATAATGACAATTGCCAACTGATCTACAACGTTTACATTGTCATTATTTATACAAAGTTAGTTTTATTATTCTTGGGGGGAGAAAAAAATGAAAAAATAAAAAAATTCACATATATATTAAAAACAATTAAATTATGGGGGGGACCATTCCCCCCTGGTCCCCCCTTCGCTCCGCCCCTGAGTAGACCCCTCACCAAACTGCTTAAGAAAGACTCCTTCTAGTGGGATGATGAGGCTGACCAAGCTTTTGAAATGCTGAAGCAGTCCATGTGCACTGCACCAATATTGAGGCTACCAAACTCTGATGAACAATTCATATTAGAAACTGAAGCCAGTGATCTGGGTATAGGGGCTGTTCTTACGCAAAGGGGACAACCTATAGCTTATTTCAGCAAGTCACTGGGCATGAAGCAACAAGGGCTATCTACCTAGGAAAAGGAACTGCTTGTTGTGGTGCTTTCTGTAAAAAAAAAAAAATTGGTATAGTTATTAGCTGGGGGTCCATTCATTATAAGGACTGATCAGCAGGCCCTCAAATATCTACTAGAGGAGAGGCTACACACTATGACACAACAAAAATTAGCCTCAAAGCTGTTGGGGTATGATTACATTGTGCAGTACAAAAAGGGGGTGGAGAATAAGGTTGTAGATGCTTTGTCACGCTTTGGTCCTGAGATCAATTCATCTTGCTATAGCATATCAGAGGGGAAGGCTAAATGGATGAATGATGTTATTGGAATTTATGGTAGAGATCCCTATTTTTCTCCCATCATTCAAGCTAAGGCTGCTAACTTGAAGAGTTATCCTGAATTCATCTTTCAGAATGGAATATTAAGGAGGAAAGGGAAGATTTGTGTTGGAGAAGGGACAAGAATGAAGCATAACATCATATCAATGCTTCATGACTCCCATGTGGGTGGACACTCTGGTATACATGCTACTATCAGCAAGATAAGAACATATTTTTATTGGCCAGAGATCAGGAAGATAGTGGAAGAATGGGTGAAGAGTTTCGAAGTTTGTGCTGGCAGTAAAGCAGATACCTCATCTCATGCAGGGTTGCTGTAACCTCTCCCTATTCCAACATCTCCTTGGTCCAGCATCAGCCTGGATTTCATTGAGGGGCTGCCAAAGTCTGAAGGTAAACAACTCATTCTTGTGGTGGTTGATAGATTTGGCAAGTACAATCCTTTTATTGGTATGACTCATCCGTATACTGCTGAAACTGTGGCAAGAGTGTTCATTGATCAGATCTATAGGCTTCACGGATTACCGCAGGAAATTGTTTCTGACAGGGATAAAGTTTTTATTAGTAGGCTATGGAATGAACTTATGACATTAGAAGGGGTGAAGTTAGGCCTCAGTTCAGCCTACCATCCTCAGTTTGATGGGTAGACAACGCGTCAATAGGTGCTCGGAAACATATCTCAGATGCATGTGTTCACAGAAGCCACACTTTTGGTTTCGGTGGCTGCCTTTAGCTGAATTCTGATACAATACCACTCACCATTCAAGTGCAAAGATGACACCATTCAGGGTCCTTTATGGTTATGAAGCCAGGCATATCCCCCTACCCTTATCTGCCACTGCAACCGGGCTATCAGTGAAAGAGTTCTTACTACAGAAGGAGGAGATTCAAGGTTTATTAAGGGAGAATCTAATTAAAGCCAGTGAAAGGATGAAGATGAATGCTGACAAGCATAGAGTTGAACGCCAGTACATGGTAGGTGATCAAGTGTACCTTAAGTTGCATCCTTATCGCCAGAATTCCTTACAGTTTAGGCGCAATATGAAGTTATCTCCAAGGTACAGCGGACCCTATACTATCCTGTCAAAAATTGGATCTGTGGCATATAAATTGGATCTGCTAGAGGCAGCAAAAATACACCCAGTTTTCCATGTGTCATTACTTAAATAGAAGCTCAAAGGTAGGTAATTATTATCTGGAGATCCTCCCCAAATGAATGCTGGTGGAAGCTTTGTGATTGAGCCAGCAAAATCTTTTTGATAAGCGGATGAAACCAGGGAAAGAAGGTCCAGTGGAGCAATGGCTTGTTCAATGGAGTGGTTCCACACATCAGCAGGCCACCTGGGAAGAGGCAAGTCATATCCTTAATCATTTTCCTCATTTTTTTGGTAGGTAAGCATTTTCCTCATATTGACCCTTGGGGACAAGGGTCTGTAAAAGAAGGGGGTGATGTAACAATCCTGAGTATAGCTATTCCTGGAGTGGTGACAAACTGGAAGATCAAAGGCAAAAGAGGCAAGAGGCAGAGGAAAGTGAAGACAACAGCTGAAGTTGAGCAGAATGAACCTTGATGAAGTTTACCCAATTGTCGTGATTTTAATTTACCGCACTTTTATTATTTAGTATTTCGAATGTCGTTTTGTAATGGACTTAAGAATTGCGGTTGTTGAGTCGTACGCTTACTGCACCAGTATTTATATGGGGAAATGTATAGGAAACAGTTATGAATTATTAGAAGTAATTTCTTATTCCCAAATTCTCTGTTCTCTCTCTTTCTGCTCTCATCTCTTTCCCCTCTTATCTATTCCCTGGAACGAGAAGCTTCTATCAGAGAAGGTCGGTTTATTCGATCTTCAGTAACTAGCTACAAGTGAGCTCGTTACAACTGTCTTCCACCACCTCGCCGTGTAAGAGTATTTCTTCTCATCCATAGCACTCCTTCCCACAAAGCTTTCAGATAACCTTTCCGGTTTTGTTTTTCACCAAAGCTAGATGCTGATGAAAGTGATCCGTCACAATTTTTGGAATCACATAATAAATCCTCATCCAATGGTACACGGATTGACATATCTCAAAAAGAATCATTGCAATGTAAGAGGAGATGTGTGGATGTCTCTTCTTGTTCTTTGTACATCCCAAACCAAGAGTTTCCTTAGAGGCTTCCTATTTTGGGCTTTGCAAAATTGTCTCGAGTAGGACTTATTGATCTGACATCGCTAAACAAAACATTAGCTGATGCTGGTCTGTTGGATAGTTATGCAGTCGTTTGGAGGGTGACGAAGTTGTACTCAAATTATCTACAATTAATGAACATGGGAAATAGGTAGGAGAAGTGGAGATGGATATGAAAATGGAAGTGGAAAAGGCAGTTTCAAGAAGAGGAGAAAAGGGATTTCAATGATCGTGTTGGAGGGTACTAGAGACTCCTATGTTTATTCACGCACACCTACGGGTACCTATACCGTGAAGGATGCTTACCAACTAATCTGTGAAGAAGAAACAAATCCCTTCATGGCTGCTGAGGCAAGTACATTGTCGCAGGTGTTGTGTAGGTACATACCAAAGAAAATATCAATCTTCATGTGGAAGATATAACAAGGGAGACTTCAAACAAGAAGAAACCTGCAAGCAAATGGCATAATCCCACAGGATCAAAGGATAGAATGTGCGCTATGTCAGAGGTCTCAGGATAATTAAAAACACTTATTTTATGAATGCCATCACACAGCTTCACTATGGTAGAAAATAGGGCAGTGACTGTCCCTACCAATAACATCTACAGGCCAACCACTGATTAGCATTCCAGAATTACACCATTTTATGAATGAAGTGCCTCAATACACCTCTAAGGCAGCTTGGAAAGTGATATGGGCAGCTACGATGTGGGTAATTTGGTCCAAAAAGTGTAGACTCATTGTTGGAAGTGGTTAAAATTCAAAGGAAAAAAACAAACAGTTTGCTTACTCCCATATCAGACTGGACATTAAATACAATTGAGTACCTGCACGCCTGCAAATAACTGTGAATCCTGGCCACATAGAGCCTTTGATGAACAATGCTGACTCCTGCAAAAGGAAGGGTTTTTGTTTAGAAACATCAGGTTCAATATGCAACAAGAAAAGAAGGACACAAGAGATTCTGGGAAAACCACCTCAAAATCTGCCCTCCATAGGAGAAGGACAAGTGGTTTCTTCTGTAGTGGGGTAAAATAATCTGATAAAATACTCTAAACCTAACAAACTTCTATGTGCACTGCTCCTTCTCTTGTAGGTATCATAACAATGAAGACCAACAAAAACCATCTTGGTGGCCCAATACAGAATCGAAGAAGAAAAGTCCAGCTTATCACAGGGGATTTAGAGTTGTACACTCGAAATCAGTGAAAAGGTATGCAAAACAGATCAAGATGCACATAAGCAAATGACCCAATGACAGATGGGAAAAGCAGAAATTTTTCTGCTACAATACACAACAGTGAGGCCCTAACAAGCTGGAAGGCTAACCTGAATGAAAGACTATTCAGCATATTCATTAAAGAGGTGTTCTTGATTAACCGATTACTGATATGTTGATGACTATGAAATCTCAGTGGAAATGTGTACCAATAATATTATTGATAAGATGACAGCTAGGATATTTTTTAAGTCGTGTACTAGTATATGACCGATAAGTTAACGACTGAAACTCAGAATGGAGTTGCGTACCATTTGCTATGAAAGTGGTTGATAAGTTGGCAACTATGATACCCAAGTATCTCGTGTCCCGGTCGAGATAGAAAAGAAACGTTCTTATGTCATGAAGACACCATAACAATTGAGGATCACACTAGCCCTTAGTAAACAACTCGCTGGCCAATGTAAATAATCAACGTCAGCGTAGAGATTTTGCTCATGTAAAATTTTTTATTATAAATTTGGCTGATAATTTTTTTTATCAGATACGTATGTTAAATGATTTTGCAACCTTTAAACAGTTACATTCATTACGCCTGATTTTCGACGATCTTTTTTGATCTGACATCTCTCTACTGGAAAACACGAAATTTGAAACTTTCAACGGTCTTCTCCTTCACTGAGCTTTCTCCGTCACTGAGCCTTCCACGCTCGGTGGTGAGTGGGCCCAGTATGGCATCGCTAGCTCCCAACCGGCCGGAAGAACCTCCGGCCGGGAAGGAACAACACGTGCGCACAAGTTTGAGCGAGGACATAGGAGAAAAAGACTCACCCATGAAAGCGACGGCTGAAGCGTCCCTGCCAGGGAAGGTTTCCAGCAACGCGGATCTGCTACTGGGTACACAAGTGTCGCCCTCCTTGACCTTTGCCGCGGCAGTTGGCGGGCGGACGATGGAGTCCAGCTAGCTGACGACCACCATTTTTCTGGAGGAACAGGCAGCAACCCAGCGGCGGGTCTAGGACAAAATATTGGAACAGGGAAAACAGCTCGCAGAGTACCAGATTTTAAACTTGGGCCCAGAACTACCTCTAAGGTGGATGGTATTCCAGCCATATCCTTTTCTAATGCAGAAATAAAAATGATGACGGAAGAGTTTCAACATTGCCTGGTAATGAAGTTCACACGAAGAAGACCGGCAATAGAGACCATCCGTAGAGTAGTCCTGAAAACTTGGGGCTTGCTTGGGCCGCCGACGGCGGAAATGACTGTGTTAGACCATCGACATGTGTTGATTCAGTTCGAAAATGAGCGAGATTTAGTTCACAGCTGGACCAGAGGGGGGCGAATCCTCGAGGGTCAGACATTCAAACTGTTCAGATGGACACCGGCATTCGCTGCGGCCAAGGAACCGACTTTGGCTCCGGTATGGGTTACCTTACCGGATCTACCTATCTATCTGTACCTCAGGGACTCACTGCATTACATAGGATCTTTACTGGGTAGATATCTTGGAATGGATAACATGACTCTGATGCGAACTAGGAAAGAATATGCACGTATTTGCGTTGAGGTGGATTTTGCTAAACCTCCGGTGGAAGAGGTGTTTGTCAGACAAGGTGAATTCGGTAACAGGCTTCAGCGTGTCATATATGAGAAATGGTGCGACTACTGTGATCTCTGCTTCTCACAAGGGCACAAGAACACAGCCTGCTTGGAATGAAAATGATGCCGGTGGAGCCAGCGACAACATGCCCAATTCTGAATGTAGCAGTGGGGAAAGACACCAGAGTTTGGAGACCCGTAAGGGGGAGGTCCCGAAAGAGAGCAGCAACAATCGGGAAGGAAGGGGACAAGCCATCTAATTCTGGAGGTCAAAGAGTGGAGGACAACAACACAGTCTTGGTGGCGATGGCTACGGCGCTTCTGACAGCAGAATTGGGGGAACAGGGTCAAGGGCCTCCTACTGCGAAGAAGGACCGATCTGTTAGACGGCCACCGATGTTGCCTCATGAGATGATCCGTCAAAATCAGCCCGAAAATGAGAAAGGCAAGGGAAAAAAAGGGGATCAGAGTGGGAGTGATAGAAATACCAACCGCTTTACAAGTCTGGACGCGAAGGAAACAAGTGAAGATAGAAATCTGGCGAAGGAGAACTATGACACGGTTAAAGAAGGGGATATGAGGGCGTCTGTGGAAAGATCCGAGCAGGCGAAAGAGCAAGGGAAGAAATTTGATGAGTCCTTCAGCCAATTTGTGAATGAACAGATCGAACAGATGGGTAAATCTGATGGAAAGACACAAACGGAGATGGAACAGGTGGGAGTAGAGGCAATCAAGACAGTCACCGGGAAATTCTGGGAGCCTAATCCAGAGAATCAGGGGAAGGAGCACGGCCGGGACGGCGACCTACACATTCGTCGATATGCGAGAAGAAGGAAAAGTTCGAAAAATAAGGTGATATACTCAAAGACCGTTATCAGTCATCAGATTCTGCAATGAAATCGGAGACACCGGAAAACTTGGGGAAATCGAGGAAGGCCACAATGAACGGGATGGATGGTGCCACGGCGAGTGAGACGGATGGCGCCGCGGCGAGCGGGATGGATGGCGCCGCGGCGAGCGGAACGGATGGCGCCGTGAGTCGCGTTCAGGTGTAGGTAGTCCCGCCGAGTGAAACAGAGGAGAGCTCTCTCCCAAAACCTGGGCCGAACATGGGAAATAGAAAGGACATGGGTTATCTGGAACTTTTGGCCTAATTGAAAGTAAATCAGAGTACATGTTTGGACATGGGCCATGAGGGCCTCCTGCCTCATAGGGCCCAACAGAGAACTTTATATGACCAGGAAAAAAAACTACAGATTCTACTCTTGGACTAACTCCTGACCAAGTGCATTTCCTCCTTGCAGGTAAGGAAAAGCTTGGAAAATAAACAACAATTCCATCTGGTCAGAACCTGGAGTCGCAGGTCTTCATGAGGATGGATCCGATTGAGGATGTAGAATCGGATACGGAAGAGTGGGATTTGTTGTCTGACCCAGAAACCGAAGTGAGACCAAGTACTCATGCAGTCCGAAAAGCATTCGCCTCGGACGCCGAAATTCAATATGGCAAGGTAACAAGTAAGGCAAAGAAAATTACCCGACTCTCGTTGCGGCAGACAAGGTACACGTCTCCTTATGTGGAATAAAATCCTTTATTGGAATATTAGGGGGTTAAAAAAGTCGAAAGATAAATTAAGGAATATGATTAACTCCCTTGAGATAGGAATTTTTGCCATAGCTGAACCTTTTCATCAAGCAACGCATATGGTGAGGCTAGCGAATTTCGTAAAATTCCCTCACTTTATTTCGAATGAGTTGGAAAGGGGTAAGATATGGGTTTTTTGGAAAGAGGATGGGGTTTTTGAGCTAGTAAGTAAATGCGAACAAGGCATCACAGGATGGTATAAGCAGGATAATGAGAGATTCATGGTTTCCTTTGTTTATGGTAGATGTGACTCTAACTATGGACATATTTGGAAAATGTGAACCCTGGCTCGGTTCCGTGGATGGTACTGGGCGATTTCAATGTAATTAGATCGAATTCAGAAAAATATGGGGGCACAACAAGGGCAGCGAGACCGATGAGGGAGTTCAATGATTGCTTAAATAATTGCGCTCTAGTCGAGCTACACTCGGATGGAAAAACATTCAGCTGGTGCAATGGTCAAAGGGGAACAGCGAGGATTTGGGCAAAATTGGACAGAGTAATGGTAAACATTCACATGCTGGTCTTGAAAGCGTTCGCGTCTTATAAGGTACTACCAAGGAACACATCAGATCACAATCCATTAGTGGTTGTAATGGAGATAACGGAGGATAGATACGGGGTTGGCCACTTTAGATTCCAAAATATGTGGATAAGACCGGATTCTTTTATGCATCTGGTCAAGGATCACTGGAATGATGTAATGAATGAGGATAGCATGCTGAACCTAGGGGGAAAGCTAAAGAATATGCGAGTAAGACTGAGGGAATGGAATAAGAATGAATTTGGTCGAGTTTGAAATATCATCCAGCAATTGGAACAAAAGATGAAAGTAATTGAGGAGCAATCGCAGGTTCAATTTGATCCGTGTTTGGATGCAGAACTACTGGAGACCAAAATAGAATTGACGGAATGGGAGGAGACAGAAAAGGCTAGATTGTCTCAAATGGCGAAGAAAACATGGATAAAGGAGGGGGATAGGAACACGAAAGTTTTTCATGCGGTGATTAGTGCAAAAAGAAATAAAAATATTATTAACCACATGACATTACAGGATGGACGAATTTTAGAGGGTTCCAGGAGAATCCATGAGGAGGCAGTGATATTTTTTGAAGATCTTTTGAAAGGCCAGGAAGAGAGAAATCAGATATCGGACCTAGA
>JAOWBN010008148.1:0-11093 GCA_028565015.1 Pinguicula moranensis | reverse complement strand
GATGATGACATGACTTGCTACAATAGAATAGTGAATTTTTTTCATGATGCCGTTCTACGGCATAATACGTTTCTTCCATCTTCGTTCTTTTTCATCCTTCTATTTCGTGTAATTTTTTGTTGAATTGCACAATCTATTAGGGGTGTCTAGTGATAGCGGTATTAGCGGAAAACCGCTATCATTTCCTCTATTGCTTTTGCTATACCGCTTTCGACGGAATAGCGGAAGCAGAAGCGACAGACAAAATGCATTCCACTATATTAGCGGAAGCGATAGCGGTTTTTCGCTAATACCGCCAGTACCGTTATTAATTAACTTTTAAAAAATAAAAAAATAAATAATATACATTCCGCTCTTCAATTTCATTATTTCATATTGAGATTTGTCATTTGAGAATATCAGGAACTGCAGAGGCTCTCATATTGAAAAAAAATTGGTTAACTACAACTTGAGAAGAGATAGATATTGTGGGTGTAGATGTCATAGAAGAGACACAAACCTATACTTATGATCTCGATATAGGTTTATTACTTTCTTCCCCAAAGTTTTAACTTCATTCTTCATATATTTTACTTTTAACTTTACTTCAACTTGTGTCTTTGGCTTTTGCAGAGTTGAATCAGGTTCCACAGGAACTCCTGTCACGGCTTATAATTTGATATTCATCTTGGACTTGGAATTATGGCTGCTCATTCGGTATTACTGATCGGTATTCGGTATACCAAATTGGACCGAAAAATTTTGGTATTCGAAAAATCAAACCGATATTGAACCGAAATGTCGAAATACCAAAAAAAACCGGTATTTCGTTATTTGGTACCGAATACCGAATTTTTTATTATTTTTTTAAAATATATTTTGCCTATTTTTTTTTTATATTTTGGCCTTTATTTTTATTCGGTATTTTGGTATACCGAATACCGAACAATTAAAAATAGGTACCATATATCCATATCGATACCTAACCGATTAAAAAGCAATACCTTTTATCCATACCGATACTGTTACCGAAATACCGAACTTAATCGGTATTTCAGTATGGTAACTAATACCGATCGGTATTAAAATACCGATCGATATTTTTGAGCAGCCCTACTTGGAATGGACAATAGATTGCTTGTTTTTCTTGTTGTTGAAACTTGGAAAAATTATGTTGTTGGACTCTAATTGTTTTGCGTTGATATCAACAAGTGAAATGAACAATAAACTGTTGAAAAATGTTGATTAATTTATTGTTTTCTGTTATAGGTACCGTACACTGCAGGTGCCTATTTTAAGAAATCTGTAATTTTCTTAGTTCCTACCTGTTATCAGCAGTCTCTTATTAATATTATTGTGTATTAGCCACTCCTTTAACTCTTTTATAACTCGTGTTTCTACTATTTGTTTTAGCATGAAATTTATATCTTTGATTCATTAATGTAAAAGTTTCATTTGCTGAAAATGTTATAAAAGATTATTGGAATTTGATAAGTTGTCAAAAGAATAAATCATCCAAGGCTGCTAAGCATTTATTTATTAGCGAAATTAGCGGATTCCGCTATCGTTACCGCTATCTTAGCGGAATAACGGTTAGCGAAAGCGGATGGAATTTTTGAATCCGTTAACTTAGCAGAAGCGGAAGCGGTGAGGGGCTTACCGCTACCACTAAGACTGTTGGACACCCCTACAATCTATCCTTTTATTTTTGTTAATTTCGAAATTTGTGTCATTTGTGTGTTTTTGTTGATACAAGAATAAGTTTCTGACTCCACATTTGGTATCGGAGCCAGGTTGGAATTATTCTTGTTGAAAATTCATTTATATTCTGAATTCTAATGTTTGTCTTTCTTTCAGCTGAAATTTCAAAAATTGCCTCTTTCAGTCTATAAAGCCTGTTAGAATCTATTTTTGGGAGTCATCTATATGGACTTAGAAGTCTCGTTTTTCAATTCCGTTTTCACTTTTTGGGTCCTTGTAGAGTCATACTCGTCATAGGAATTTTTTGAAAAAAAATAAAAAAATAAATTATTATTTTATTCAAAAAAATCAAAAAAATATGAGAAAAAAAATTATGTTGGTCTAGAACATCTTATCTTTCATCCTTGAAATAAAATTTTGATTCATCTCAGTGGTTTTCATAGTTTTTGGGTTATTTTTCATACAATTCATTCCTTATTTGCATTGAGTTTTTTGATTCGGGATTCATCTATAGTATCTTGCCGACCGAATTTCTTCTCTGATTTGCATTCATTAGTAGCTCTTTGCATCTTAGTTCTCATTGCACTTGAATTGGAATTCGAAACAGCGAGTGAACTCGTCCCCTCACTATATTCTAAACCTTTTTTAGGGAAATTGGGAAGAGTGAATTTTGGGGTTACATCTGGGAAGTGAGCTCTTACTAAATCTATTTTTCTAGTGCTTGTTTGATTGAACCTCTGGTTTACATTTGTTTCTAGCATAGTAGTTGGCTAGGGGTAGATGTTCCATGTTTGATTGGGTTTCTACGACATAATACGCTTCTTCCATCTCTGTTCTTTTCCATCCGTCAATTTCGTGTAACTTTTTGTTGGGTTGCACAATCTATCCTTTTATTTTTGTTAATTTCGAAATTTATTTGATTCATATGTTTGTCTTGATACAAGAATAAATTCTCAACTCCACGTTTACATTACGCTAACAAAAATTCACATCAAAACTTATTACAAGGCTTTTATTAAACAAAGTTGGGTATGAGAACCCTATATTTTTTTAAAGATTTTAGGGAGATATATGTGAGCCTAAATACCCACCATGCGGACTATTTAGATATTTTGTTGTTTTAATTGATGCATAAACTAAATGGTCGCATGTATGCTTATTATCAAATCGCAATTTAATTCTTGCAAGATTACTTGCCCAATTCATTTGCAAGCTCATTTTATTGATTTTCAATAAAGAAAATTCGTCTAGGTAATGCTGGTGAATTTTCATGACAAACCTTTAATGACTATTGTATGTCAATTGCAATAACCATTGAACATCCCGTTGCATATGTTCATACACAAAATGTTTTGGCTGAATCATTTACTAAGAGTCTCCAATTGATTGCAAGGTCAATGCTCATTCATTCTAAACTCCACGTATCTACTTGGGGACATGCAATTTTGCATACAGCAACACTTATTCATATCAGACCAATAAGTTATAATAAATTCTCCGGATGCAAATGTCTTATGGTCAATAATCAAACATTTTCCATCTAAGAATATTTAGATGTGCGGTATTTGTACCAATTGTTCCTCCATAACACAAAAATATGGGTCCTCAAAGAAGGATGAAAATATATGTTGGATATGAATCTTTTTTGATAATTAAATATTTAAAACCATCAACTGAATCATTTACAGTAAGATTTGTTGATTGTCATTTTTATGAATCAATTTTTTCAATATTAGGGGGAGAAAATAAACAAAAAGAAAATATCCTAGCATGAGTCTTCATTTTCATATTTTGATTCTCATTCTAGTCAATGTGAACTTGAAGTTCAAAAGACTATTCATTTGAAACATTTAGCAAATCAATTGTCAAATGCATTTATCAATCTAAAGAGGGTAACCAAATTTCATATACCAGATATAAAATGCTCCAGTTAGAATTAATGTCCCAGAAAGACAAATTTATACTGCAAATGAATCTAAATCACGCATGAAGCGTGGAAGATCAATCAATTCAAAAGATAAAAATCCTCGAAAAAGAAAATGAGCAAATATAGAGGAGACCCATAATACTCCAGAAGAGAAAATAAAATCTCCAGCAGAGACCTGTAATACTATAGAAGAGACAAACAACATAAATGAAGAAATTCAGGTACCTAAAAATGAGGATATCTTCATAAATTATATCGTAACGGGATAAAAGATGAAATCAAAATGTAACAAACGTCAATGATATTTTTGTTTATAATATAGCATGCGATATAATTAAAAAGAACAAGGATATCAACAAGGATATTGAACCTATATTTATGGAGGGATGTAGGCGCAAACATTATTGACCAAAATGGAAAGAAACAATTGCTTCAGATCTCAGTTCTTTAAAAAAGTTGAAATTTTTGAACTAGTAATCCCTATACCAAAGGGTATAAAAAAATAGTGGGATATTAATGGGTATTTGTATAGAAAAAATGGCTCGAAAGAAAAAGCTCTCTGGCGATAGGGACGAAAAGGGTGATCACACTATTCATGCGACAGGACTTTCCTTCATGGCCACTAGTGACCGTGATGCTCCGACGAGACCTCAGGCACGACCTGAGGGTTCAAATGCGATATTTTTACTATTTTATTTCATGGTTTGGGTGCCTCTAGCTCGAGCGTCAGGGAGGGCACCTCGCGACGGGAGAGTTTGGTGACAATGGAAAATGGTATGTCCGATTCCTATGGAGAAGTTGGTGATGCGGCAGCTGCTGTGCTGGTAGAGGATGACACAAAAGTGGGGTATATTGATATTCTCAATGACAAGGGTGAGCAACAAGATGAAGACATTTGTGCTACAGTTCCTGGAGGTTCCTCTGGTTTGGATGAAGTTGTGGTTCTTGAAGCAACGATGGAGGAGGCATTTTTGGAGGAGGAAGGGTGGGAACTACCACACCGTAGACGGCGTAACCTGGTGG
The DNA here is from genome assembly GCA_028565015.1 of Pinguicula moranensis. Lineage (NCBI taxonomy): Eukaryota > Viridiplantae > Streptophyta > Magnoliopsida > Lamiales > Lentibulariaceae > Pinguicula > Pinguicula moranensis. The sequence goes on along the minus strand of JAOWBN010008148.1, from coordinate 6,463 downwards.
CGGGGTTCACAAACAATCGCCTCCGTCCGTCATTACCTGCACATATCTAGCATCTCTAGTCGGAATGCGACTCCTTTCATGTGTCAAACTTTCCTGCTACGTGCACTAAGGCCGATCTGCGACGCTTATTCATGGCATATGGTGAAATTTGTGACATTTTCATCCCTCGCAATCAGTTGCGGTCGGCCCGCAGATTTGGTTTTGTGCATTTTGCTCCACTTTTCGATGTAGAGGAGCTTGAAAGGTCTATGACATGATTGTGGATTGGTTCTTGCAAACACGATAAAAAGAGTTAGACACCAATCTCCTGTCCCCCCAAGCAACTGTTGAGATCAGGAGAGTGGATCGCTGTGCAACACAATGAACAGGGCCTCCGGATATGGCAGGCTCGAAAATCATCCCCTCTAAAAATCTGAAATTTGAAACTAATCCCCAGGAGGCGAAGTGGCTAGAATCTTGCATCATTGGTATACCTATGGTGGGTATTGATGAATCAAACATTTTGACAAATCTGAAAAAACACGGTTTGAGTGATGGGAAACTTATTTGGTTGGAAGGTGGGGAAATCATGATTTCCTATCCTACTGATGCACTTACGTTTAAACTTGAGAATAAACCAGGATTTGGAGGCTCAATTGGTCTCATGGGTGCGCGCCTGTGGAGAAAAATAATACAAGACGGCTCCAAATCGATATGGCTGCAGATCCGTTGAACTCCTCTGCACTGCTGGTATGAGGAGTTCTTCAAAGAACTTGCTTTTAATTTTGGGTCCTTTGTATGGTTGGATCATAATACTGAGGGCCGTCACATGATGCAATGTGCTAAAATGCTAGTGTGGACTAAACAGTCGTCTCCTATTGATGAAATGGTGAAGGTAGAAATGTTTAAAGAATGGTTTTTAGCCTCAGTTGTGGAAGAAAGGCCGAACAGGCGTGGGTGGGAGAAAAGGCCACAAAACATTCCATTATGGAGGGAGAAAAATCCTGAAAAACGTCCACAAACTCATATCTTAATCCCAAAGCCTCTGCAACATACTCCAGTGGAGGTAATCCTACCCGACGTGTTGCCTGATCCTGTGCTACCTACTGTCATGACAGAGCATAACAATCTGCCCCAAAGGGAGATACAGAAAATGTTGAAAAAATGAAAGAGGATGAAGTCTTAATCTGCTGATCTGAAGGTTTCTCAGGGAGTCATAAGGTGGGGTTGGTAAATGAGATTCCTCAAAGAGATGATGCATATAACTGTACAAAGAAGAAGTCTGCCCGTCTAAGAAAATTTTCTGGCTCAAGTGAGCATGAGAGGCGATCCCACCCGTACTTGCAGCCACGTCCTGTTGCTTCAAATATGGAACAGTTTCATTCTGATCCAATTATCCTAAATGATGAGTTGAACAAAGTAGACCCTGCTCAGCAACCGAAACTGTTTGTAGTGCCAAATATGGGTGCAAGCAATTCTCGGTTGTTGTCTGAAGGAGCTAAGGAGGCTGAATTTATCTGGTCACTCGGGAAAAAAAATAGGTATACATTATGACCAATCTGATGAACAAATGATCTCAAAATTGATTGAAATGTAGAAGTGCGATGCCGTTGGAGACACACCTAAGGAAACATCGGCTGATACCCCTAATCGTCCTTCATGAAAATTATGTCTATCAATGTAAGAGGACTCGGTATCCCAGGTCGTCCAGGGAAGGTGAAAAAATTATTAAAATTCTACTCGATTGATTTTCTATGCTTGCAGGAGACAAAAAAGGAATCTGTAGACCGTTTCATGATTCAACAAATTTGGGTCATTGTAATTTTGTTTGGGCTTTTAGTCCCTCCCAAGCAAGGGCTGGAGGCTTGATTTCTATTTGGTCGACGTCTATTTTTGCGGCCGACACGATTACGGCACTAGCCCATCTATTAATATTGGAAGGTACATGGTTATCTAATGGTGAAAAGGTGTTGATTTTGAATGTATATGCTAAAGTGGTAATTCTGTGGCGAAAAAATTCTTATGGGAGCAAATTTTTGGAAATCTATTTTGTGCAAGTGGCATGGCAGTTTGTGTGATTGGTAATTTTAATTCTGTTCGAGCGGTGGAGGAACATATGAACTTTAATGGTTGTCTTACTCATGATATGGTTGATTTTAATGATTTCATCCTGGAAAATGAGCTTATTGTCCCCCTATTACAACGCTTTTCTTGGATGAATTGAAGGGGTACTTGTGCAAGTCGCCTTGACAGGTTCCTTTTCTCGGAACGGTGGGCATATTGCTGGCCAAACTTGATAGAGAGTGCTCTTGACCGTACTATTGCTGATCACCGCCCTATTATGATGCATATATCGGAAAGTGATTGGGGGCCAAAATCTTTTATGACACTGAATTACTGGGAGACTCATCCTCAGTTTAATTCTTTTGTTGAGGAAACATGGCACGCGGTGCCCTTCTCAGGTACCAAATCTTTTATCTTACATAGCCAAAACAAATATTTGCGACAAGGACTGCAGCGCTGGAATTATGAGGTTTTCGGTTTGGTTAATAGAAACATTGATGATTTCCAAACAAAAATAAATTGGATTGATTCGGAGGGAGAGGGTCGCCCCCTATTGGCGTCTGAAATACTGGATCGAAAGGAAGCTTCATATAAGCAGAAAGTTACTTTACATCATAAAGCTTCCTTATTACACCAAAAATATCGATCAAAGTGGATTAAAGATGGAGATGGAAATTCCCGATATTTTCATACTTATGTACGAAAGAGGAGATACAAAAATAATATTCAGGGACTTTTCTTCGATGGCGTGTAGACAGATTCTATTCCTGCTGTCAAGCAGGGTATTCTTTCGTACTTTACGAAGCACTTTGCAGAACTTGAAAAGATACGGCCTTCTCTTATGCTACAATGCGATCATATTTTATCGGTCAAGGATAACATGATGCTTACTTAGGAATTCTTTGAGGTAGAGATATATGAAACTTTATGAGCTTGCTTGAATAAAAAGAGCCCCAGCCCAGATGGAATTAATTTTTTATTTCCTTTAGTCACACTAGGAAACGGTTAAGCCAGAATATATTGATTTCCTTCGTGACTTCTACCATACTGGTAGACTTGTACGCGGCTTGAACTCTACCTCGATCATCTTGGCATCTAAGGGACTCTCCCTTTCTGAACTTGGCTATTATCGTCCCATATCCCTAATTGGGAGAGCGTACAAAATATTGGCCAAACTCCTCGCCAACAGGATGAAATGAACAAGCCAATATCTCCTCAACAACTTGGTTTTATTCAAGGGCGCCAAATTCAAGACGGAATCTTACTTGCAAATGAAATTTTACATTATGTGACCAAGATGGGGATTCCGGCAATCTTTCTAAAAGTGGACTTTGCCAAAGCCTTCGACTCGATTAATTGGGAATATCTTTTATCTATGATGTGGAAGATGGGCTTTTGTGAAAAATGGATTGAATGGATACAAACATGTTTAAACACTTCTTCCAGTTTGGTCCTCATTAATGGAGCCTCTACATGTATTTTTAATTTCAGTTCGGTCCTCATTAATGGAGCCTCTACATGTTTAAATACTTCTTCCAGTTCATGTTTAAATACTTCTTCCAGTTCGGTTTACGCCATGGCGACCCATTATCCCCGTTATTATTTGCAATAGCAACTGAAGGGCTTAATCTCCTCCTCAAGAAAGTTATATTGCATGCAAAGCTTCGTAGTATTAGATGTGGTGATTTTATTTACACCCATTCACTATATTTTTTGGTGACGGGGATATATCTAACTTGAAAATCATGAAGGGGGCTCTGCGTTTATATGAGTTGGTTTCAGGCCTAAGAATTAACTTTAAAAAAAGTAACTTATTGGGTCTCAACATGGCCCCAGAGTTGCAGATTGAATAAGCAAAGATGTTGCATTACACGCTTATGACCACTCCATTCAATTACCTTGGCCTTCCGGTTGGTTGTAACCCGGGAGCTCGTGCATCTTGGTCTAATCTTGTATTGACAATGAAAAACAAGACCTAGTTGTGGGAAAACCTATATTTATCATTTGGAGGCCGTGTGAGTTTGATTAAGAGTGTCCTCACAACCATGACTATTTATTATTTCTCTTTGTACAAGGCACCACAATCTGTTATACAGGACATGATTGGCATATATCGCAATTTCTTATGGAAATCATGATCCGGAACAAATCGTTCTATACCGTGGATTAACTGGGATATAATGTGCCATAGCAAGTCGGATGGAGGCGGTTTTAAAACCGTCTTCTATGTACGGATTGGGAGGATCTCCATGATACACGTTTGAGCACTCGTTGGTGAAGAGACTTGAAGAAAATTATTTGTAGTGACAGTTGGTCCGTGGACCGGGTACAATGAAATGGGTCTCGAACACGTTTTTAGGAAAACAATTGCCTTGGGACTGGTAAAATATCAAGCAAAGATCGTCATTTATATTCTAAAGCGACCAACAATGGTGTGTGGGTATCGGACAAATGAAAAATTAAAGATGGTCGACATGTACTAATTTGGAAATGGCGTAAAGCTCTGAGTCAAAGAGAGGTGAGTGTGATCCGGAACCTTGAATTTAAACTCAACATCTCCTTCCCGAATGGTGGCCGGGACACATGGCTCTGGGCTGACATGGCCTTGGTCGTCTATACCGCGCGAAGTGGCTATAAGGCACTGCTCTCTGACCGTTCTGATACGCTGCTGCCCGCGACTCCGTCCTTGGAGCAGATATGGGGAACCTCCTCACTGTTCAAGTTATCAACTTTATGTTGGAAGTTGATCCAACTGAGGTTACCTACTGCAAATAATCTCTTGATCCGTGGGGTGTCATTATCGGCGCAGGATTGGTTATGCTCATTCTGTGCAACCGAGATAGAAGACTTCCAGCATCTCTTTTGCTCCTGCCCGTCCACATATGCTGTGTGGCCGTCTATATATGCGTGGTTGGGATATGAGTTTGTGGGGCATGATCAACCCCTAATCCATTTTCAGGCACACATGGGGATCACTCCGCATCATTCGATGAGTCAGCTTTGGAAGTCCATCTGGCACTGTACACTATAGACCTTATGGAACGTGCGGAACGAGGTGAGATTTCAACAAAAAACTTTTTCCTTGGAGTTGGTTTTGGAAAGAATCCAAGTTCAGTCGTGGTATTGGCATACGGCGTTTGAGAAATCCCCTGCATTGATTACTATAGCAGACTGAATTTGGCACCCGAGATTGTGCATTAGCAATTTTTTTCCCACCTTGATCTTGGTGTTCTTGTAGTGCTAGAAGATTACCCAAATGTTATGGGATAATCTTATACAAAGTGTACCTGATCAGTGTTTACAAAATTGAAATAAAAATCAAAACTTACTTATAAAAAAAGGGTATTTGTGCAAAAATGAAATGACGAAAACAAAGTCGTGAGATTCGTGCAAGATTTTACCCAAATACCAGGCATTGATTATGAAGAGACTTATTCTCTTGTGATGGATGCAATCACATTTCGTTATTTAATAAGTCTAGCAATTCATGAAAAGCTTGAGATGTGACTGATGGATGTAGTGACAACCTATCTATATGGCTCACTAGAAAATGATATCTATATGAAAATTTCTGAAGGGTTTAAAGTGCATGAAGCACAAAGTTCTGATTTTCGAGATATTTATTCGATTAAAATAAATAAATCTCTATATGGACTAAAACAATCCGGGCATATGTGATTTAATCGTTTGAGCACATACCTATTGAAAGCTTGTTACAAAAAATGATCCAATATGCCCATGTGTTTTTATAAAAAGATCTAAATCAGAACTTGTTATCATTGCTATTTATGTAGATGATATAAATATAATTGGAACTCCTGAAGATTTATCAAAGGCAACAGCTTGTTTGAAGAAAGAATTTGAAATGAAAGACCTTGGAAAAACAAAATTGTGTTTAGGTCTTTAAATGGAGCATTTGATAGAAGGAATTTTTGTGCATCAATCTAATTATTTGAAAAAATGCTCAAAAGATTTTATATGGATAAAACACATTCATTGACTATACCAATGATGATAAGATCACTTGATGTAAAAAAGGATTCATTCCATCCTCATAAAAATGGTGAAGAACTTCTTGGTCTCTAAGTACCATATCTTAGTGCAATTGGAGCACTAATGTATCTTGCTAATAATACAAGACTTGATATATTATTTGCAGTAAATTTACTAGTAAAATATAGTTCTTTTCCAACTAGAAGACAATGGAATAGAATCAAACACATTTTTCAGTATCTTTGGGGGAAAATGGATATGTTGGGGTGTCCAACGGAAGCGGAATTAGCGAAAAACTGTTATCGTTTCCGCTATCGCTTCCGCTATTCCACTTCCGGCGGAATAGCGGAAGCGGAAGCGGTGAACAAAATGCATTCCGCTATATTAGCGGAAGCGATAGCGGTAGCAATAGCGGTGTTCCGCTAAT
>JAOWBN010008137.1:0-11093 GCA_028565015.1 Pinguicula moranensis | reverse complement strand
CCCGAAATCCTAATTACCCGAACCCGTCCCGAATTCCCGATTACCCGAAATTTTCGGGTAATCGGGAATTCGGTCTCAGGTTTCCCGATACCCGAATCCCGACCCGAACCGTTTGGCCACCCCTAGTATAATTGTATATCCCTGCACCTAGCATATATTGATAGATGTGGTTCACTTTCATGATACCTTCTAACTCAAGCTTATAGATTGTAAGTATAGAAAGCTATTTCTAACAACTCGAATAGATATGCTGCAATGCAGAGTTGATCGGAGTTTGTAAACTGAGCTAATTGCTTAACATTTACTTTGGAAATTGGTTTATATACAAGAGCAGTATATTTTTCAACAGAGAGAAACATACAGAAAAAGGCTCGAAACATACAGAAAAATGCTTGAGACAACTTGAAAAATGGATAAAATTATAGAAGCACTTTCTTTTACAGAGCAAAATCAGGTTCTTGCATAGGTGAATGAATAGAGACGATCTATCAATAAAGTTAGAAAGTAATAAATCTAGGTGCATATTCAGCTGCATAGATTAGACTTTCACAAGAAATCTGTTCGAGGACAATTGCAGATAAGGCTAAACTTTGATTCTTTAGGTTACGACATGGAAGCTGAAGATGAAGATTGAAGCATCATTAAAGCATGTGTTATCCAAAATGCGAACCTTGTTTCAGAATATTTGCACAAACATTGTTATGAGAAATACCAATAAGCAGTACAAGGAATTTTGGAGAAATGGCGACAAAGGCTACACTTGCCTGGATCCGACTTCTTTCTGCAAGATTCAAATGTCTCACCTCTGGAGCTCGACTACGTGAGTCTAGGCATGTATCGCGTCGTGTGGCTGCGTGAGGTGAGGATTGAGAGTCTTTGCCTTCTGAGATTGAGAGGCCGAGACGATTGGGAGCTAGGACGGGAGTCGGGAGGGTAGGGTTCTCTGTTCTTCACAATCACACAAATGGCAAATCACATTTCATTCACCTTTCACCGCTTCATCAGAATCAGAACTCTTTAATGGGGCGGGACGGGGCAGCCCGCAGGTTTTGTTCTAAAACCCGCGCTGCCCTGTTTAATAAACGGGTAGGGTTAAGCCCGCCCGTTTCACTTCACATACCCGTCATGACCCGTTTTAAAAACGAGACGGATGGGCCATTTTGCCGACCTCTACTCCTCCCTACAAGAAATTCCTTTGCATTTGAGTACTTGCTTTTATGATGTGCTTAGGAGCCTTGAACATAGAGAAGTAGTAAACTGGAAAATGAGTTAAGACTGCAGAAGTAAGAATTATTCTTCCACCGAATGAGAGGTGCTTGTTCTCCCAATTCTGCAATCTTGACTTGATAGATGATAAAAACTAGATTCCACAATGCTATGCATTGATGGTTTCCTCCCAATGGTAAACCTAGGTATTTTGTTGGCAGAGTATCTAGGGAGCAGAATAGTTATCTAGCTAATCTTCTTGCAGTGTCCTGTGGGATATTTATAGCATATAGCTTGCTTTTATGGAAATTTACCTGTAAACCCAAGACTGCTTCCAGCCATCTTAGAATATTTTTTTATAGATAATATCTCCTCTTCAGTACCATTGCTAAATATTATAGTATCATCTGCGTACTGAAGTGTTGATAACACCTGTTGGCCCATAGGGAATCCAGTGTACAGTCTGCTTTCATGTGCGGCCTTCATTAGTAAATTTAAGCCTTCTGCCGCTATTAGGAACAAGTATGTGGACAAGGGGTCACCTTGTCTAAGTCTTTTTTCTGGGAATAGTTGATCTGTTGGGGAGCCGTTGATCAGAACTGAAATAGATGTAGTTGTGATGCAGGCTTCTATCCAACTGATATATTTTTGATGGAATCCCATCATCTTCATCATAGTGAGGATATATTCCCATTGGATAGAGTCAAAAGCTTTTTGGAAGTCCACTTTAATTAATGCACATCTGGATCTAGTTTTCTTTGCTAGATCAATAGCCTCATTTGCACATAAAACACTGTCCCCAATGAATTTGCCCTTAATGAATCCAGACTGACTCTTTGATATGACTGATGTTATTACTTTGCTCAGTCGAGTAGAAAGCAATTATGCAAGTATCTTATACATACTATTGATCATGGAGATTGGTCTGTACTCCTCTGGTTGTGTAGCATTTGTTCCTTTGCTTGCATAATTATGAATGTTGCATTCATTCCTTCTACTAATTTTTCAGTATGATAGAATTCTTGCAGAAATTTCACTATGTCTAACTTGAGTGTATGCCAAAACTTCGGAATAAACTTTAGATTAAATCCATCTGGACCTAGACTTTTAGAGCCATTGCAACTCATCACTGCCTGTGTAACCTCCTCTTCTGAAAAGTCTGCAATTAATTTAGCATTGTCCCTTACTGAGATTGTTTGAGCTACTGGCAGATTTTGCATCAAAGTGGAATAGTTCCTAGTTTTCTTGAATAGTCTTTCAAAGTACTGTTTGAAGTAGTGTTTGACTTCAATCACATTGTCAGTCTATATTCCATCTATATAAGTACCTTGTATTCCTGATTTTCTTTGGTTTCTATTCACACAAGTATGAAAGTACTTTGAGTTTGCATCACCCAATTGTAGCCATTTATTTCTAGCTTGCTGAAATGTCATAGCAGCCTGTTTCTTGAGAGTTGTTTGCAGTAATTGCCATTTTTCTTTCCTTTCTTCGACTTCATCATCACTCAAGGATCTTATATTAAGTATTTCATCCAGTCGAGTAATATCCTCCTTGAGTAGTTTAATGTTGGTGTGAATGTTTCCAAAGACTTCAATATTCCACTTCTTCACAGCCTGTTTCAATACTTTCAGCTTCTCTTTCAGAATGTAACCTCTATTTCCCATAACTTTCGTGTTGTTCCATACTTGTTCTACTAATTGTGTATAACTAGGCTCATCTAGCCAAACATCAAACACCTTAAAAGGTATAGGTCCCCAGTTCTGCAGCCTTTCCGAGAACAGAATTGGACTATGATCAGATACTATTTTTGGCAGAGCCATTTGCTATAATTCAGGCCATTTTTGTGACCATGCATCATTTATGAGTACCCTGTCCAACCTGCTTCCCACTTTGCAGTCTTGTGTAGACCATGTATATTTGCATCCTGACAGTGGTAAGTCCAATAGTTGCATATCTGAAACGAAAGATGTAAAAGCTTGTATTTTTATTGCTGCCACCATTGTTGAGCCTAGTTTTTCATTTTGGTGTAATACCGAGTTGAAGTCTCCCAGCATATAGTAGTATTCAGGTAGATTAGCTCCTAATTTGCTTCTAATTTCATCCCAGAGTTGTCTCCTTCTATCAAATGGACAAGGTGAAGACATTGAGATAATGCTTACCACTTGAGAGCTTGATAACCATTCCCTTCAATGCATAGTGCACCCTGTATTTCCCAGCAACTGTGTAATTTGAAAGCATCCTTTTTCCAGCTGCAGATTGTCCCTCCTGAGTTCCCTAGAGATGCTTGATAGACCATTTCATAGTCGTTTGATCCCCATAACAGAGGCATGAGGTAACTTGGGATTTCTTCCATCTTTGATTCTTGAATACTTATCATTTCTATTGCATATTGAGTGATTTTTTCTCTGATGTCTGTCTGACTGTGGCGCATGCCCAATCCTTGAATATTATATGATAGAAATCTTCATTGAGTAACACTTGTACCTCCCTTTAAGATAGTCATATCATCATCCTCCAAGGGTCTGTTTTCATTTTTGTTTTTGTAGTTTTCTTTGTCTCTTTTCTCCATCTTTGAGAAGTCATCCAATAGTTGAGACTCTATGCCCTGAACATCAAACCCCAACTGTTGTCCAAAGCTCAAAATTTCATACACTGATCCATCAATGTGCACCGTTTTTTGTATTCTAGCTGGTGGAGGTGAAACTTTTTGTTGTTCTTTAGCTATTCTATCTGACACTTGTCTTTCTATTTGCTCTCTTATTCGTTGGTAAGCCAAGATATCAGCCAGATCTTTTATCTGGTGAGTTTGAGATTCTAATTTTGGAACAACTTTATCACCTGTTTCTTCTGAACTAAGAGCAGGAATAGCTTTATGGTCTTTAGTAGTGCCCGAAGGCCTACCAACATGAATTGCAATAGGATTATGGCCCAATTCCATTCCTCCCTGTAGTGGCCTACAAAGTTTTATCCTTTGACTCCCTGTAGAGATATTATGAGTTGGTTCCGTAAGACGCCGGAACTCCATGTCATACTCCTGAATTTGCAGTGTCATCATTTCATCTCCTTGACCCGATAATTGTTTTTTCTTTCTCCAGCCCATTTATGGCTGTTTTGCAACAGGTTTATCAAATAGCGGTCCCACTTTCGGCGCCATGTCTTCCCACTCCGGCCAGTCCGTATACCTAGAGTTTTCAATGACCGCTTTCCCTTTATCAGTAATCTAAAGTTGAGATATTCCGGCCATCGTTGGCACTCCTTCTTCTGCTATATAGATCTAGATCCTTTCGCGACCCACTTGAATCTCCGTTTGATAGTAGATGTGACTAGTGATCTGAGTTCTTATTAGCAAACATCCTGACCGGAATTTCTTGCTTTCAACTGGAGTTATTCCAGTTTGGAGGAAAGACCCAATTTTTCGAGTAATCCATCTGTGGAATCTGTCCCCTTGGCACATAATCGGTACCCCATCCACCATCATAATCTTTCTTCATTTTTTGGTTCATCTCCGCATCTCCATGGTCGAACCCGTTTAACATCTTGCGCTATTGTTGGATTGTACTCACTTAAGAATTTGTGCTGAACTTGTGCTGAATTTGTTCATCTTTCAGCAAGATAAGGAATGTATTCCAAGATGGCATAGGAGCTATAATAAAATTGTTGTACCCTTCTGCCACAAGAGTCTTTTCTAGTTGCTGTATAGTTTTTCTTTCCTGAAGCTCTAGAATTGCTGCACAATTTAGCCATTTCAGCTCATTTGTAGTTGGCCCGAAACTTTCAGCTTTGATTCCCTGATTCTCATAATCTCTAACATAGCTATATGATTTCTCTTACTGCTTCAATATAACTTCCTTCTGCTTGAGTGATTGAGATTGAGACGTTCTTGAGAATCTTGAGTAATTCACTTTCATCCAACATGTTCCCAGCTTTACACCCCTGAGTAGAGTTGTAAAATCATACTTTCCGCATTTGAACGTGGCAAATCCAAATCTATGTCCTTCCTTATTCAACTTTGGAGGGATTTATACATCCATGCATGAACCAAAATCTCTAAAGATCCTGCGCATATCTATTGCATTGTAGTTATTAGGAAAGTTAGAAAAGTACAGAGCTGTAGAGTTTTCTCTCAATTTTTGAACTCTTTGAGCTTTACGTTCCTCATGTAGCTTTTGCCATTTTTCATATTCCAGTTGTCTTCCTTGTTGCAGGCGATGGAGCTTTTGAATTTCTTTTGCACGCATTGTGAATATTGGAGATTTTTCTCTACAAATGTATATAAGTTCTTCCAACCACAAAGTACCCCTTACGGACCTCCTACACAGCACTATCCGACCGGAATATATCCTACCGTCGAGTGCACCCGAACAATATTAAAGAACGCTTCCGATGATAGCGCCGGCAAAGAGGCTTTTCCGGTGAAGGAGATTTGAATTTGACTATTAGAGAGAAGTTGGAGAACGTTCCGTTAGAGAGAGAAGAATGTTCAAACGCCTCTTTCTACTTTTTCATCACATGACTGCTTGATTGCTTCATTGTTGTCTTATTCTTGATGCCTTATTGACGCCAAAGCATCCAATTCTTGAGGATGAGGAGCCATTATCATCCGAAACATTTGTCCAACACTACCCGCTACAACCGATTATATGCCGTTAGCCACACCACCAGCCCCTGGATCAGGTTTTGGCACCACACCATCTGGTTTTGGAGCAGGTTCAGTGGATACGCCATTTAGAGCAGGTTTTGGAATGGGTTTTGGAGCAGGTGTTGGTCAAGGATTTGGAGGGTCTTCATGGATGCCGCCACTACCTGATCTTAGAGCACGTGTTCATCCGGCTAACCTGTGCACTAAACTCCACTTCCTCCCTTGGATCCTCATACAAAATGACATCATACTTCAATGCGTGATCTCAGGCTCGATAAAAAAATACCTCAAATTTATGGCTTAATAATTGTAGTTCAAAAATCATGCTTGCGCACTCACCCATCCTAGCCTTAAAGTATTCAATGCAACAAAGGTTGGTCATTTGAACAATCAAAGTAATAGGTAGTCTACGACGCCTTTTAGTACCCCATTCAAGCATTCTGCTTGATTGGATGTCATAATACCACAGTGTGATCGACCATCATCATGGAAGAGAGTCCACTTTTGGGATCCAAAGCATCAATCACCTTCCAGCTATAGGATTTATTCACCTAATTACAATCATTTGTCCATGAAATTTCTCTCGACTTTGGCGTAATGATGCTCTCCATGCCATATCCTTCAACTCTGCATTATTGAAATATTGATTGAAGTTAGAACAAACCTGGTAAATGCAATATCTGTGTACGCCAAGACTACTATTGAAGCAGGCACATTATGGATTGCTGCCGAAATTCTAGTTCCTCTGTTAGAAATTAGGCAACTCTGTAGATGTGGTGTCACATGCTCAACCAACTTCTCCAAATATCACTACCATGCTTGTCTCATCTCATTGTCGACCATAGCGAATGCAATTGGCTAGATCGTTTCCTAGCATCCAATGTATCTGCAATGAACAACTTTTACTTGTATGGGAAATGGAGATGGGTATTATCTACCATAATAACTAGACGATAGTGTTGGTAACCGTTGATGCATGGTTCAAAGGCCCAAAGTACATACTTCAACCGCTTATGCTAAGGGTCAGCTGTATCATCAAGTTGCTACTCTAACAAGACTATCATTCCAAAATTTGAAGGCATCCAAGAAGGCTGATAACCTTTTGACACCAGAAATCCAGGTACCATACATCATATTGACTGCTAAATGGATCGCATACCAAGCCTTTGAATCCAGGATCTCAAAATGGTATTGGTCCTTGGTCAACTGCGTCATGCTCTTTGTTGGGAATCCTGCATACAAATAATCATAACTATTACGAATCATACGTACAAATAATTGAATAGTAAAATAAAATTTTGAAACTCGTAAAATGGATACCTAGATCTTTCGAGACGAGGCTAACAAACTCATAAGACACAAATATCTTTGAAAGGTATCGGTGATATGTTTTCACATTACTAAGATAGCACCAATGTTGATCATTAATATGCATGATTTGCCATTTGCAATCATTTCATCAATATACTGCAGTAAGATACCTCGTGCATCCAGGAGACTTTTCAATGTGATTGCACCTTATCGTCCATCTTTTGGTATCACTATAAACCACACAAAACTCTCTTGTGGCATGCAATATATGAAATTTTGCCACAACATGTTGAAAGTCGACTTTATCCTTGAACCATTCACCAACATGCAGTATCCCTATAGTCCGACCGTGAGAGTTGTTATGCAATGATTTTGTGATGCAATCGAGTCACCATACATAGGATTAGCTTCATGAAATAATGGTACATGTATATTCGGAAAAAATCATCGGATACATCTCATTAATTCTGGAATAAATTGGCTCCGGCCCATGTCCTTGGTGGTTTCCTCATCCAAATCAGGTTGAGATTCGTTCTCATCCTCATCGATTGGTCCAAAAGAATCTGCTTATGGATAATCAATAGTCAGACTCATCGGCGACGGCATAGAAGAGGAGGCAACATGTTGGGAACTTTCTGCAGGCCATGGAGGCCAAACGTTGTGAGGAACAAAGCTAATACCGACACCCAAACCCTGAGATAATGAGTTATGTCGATACATATCATATTGTGAAGCTTGTGAATGCGCGATTTTGTCTCCAAATAAATATTAAGATGTCCATCCAACACTATTACTTGGCTTATAAAAAAACACTATTATTACTGTTATTTTGAGGGTACGTTTATTAAATTCCGACGGTACGTTTATGGCTCCAAAGAAATTTAAGAAATGGAACCTCTTTCGTCACTCATGACCATATTTATATAATGATATTTATAAATTTTAAAATAATATCATTCCAAAAAATAGTTATTTACTAATAAAGAATAATAACATTATAATCGATAATTTGACTAAATATAATAACGTACAATAATGATATAAAATAAGATAAATATGGTAATAATTTACTACTACCAACATTTACTATTTTGAATAAATATACATTGCGCAGCTATTTAAAATAAACTAAAAAAAAATTCTAAATACATAAATTGAATAAAAGGAACACGGAGTTGAGGCCAGACTCCAGTTTTATGACTGAGGCTTTCCCGGTCAGTCGTTTGCCTGATTCGCTTGGGGGTCGACTGTGCGAATCCCTGTAGACTAGTCGACAAATAGTCGGATACCACCGGTCATAAAAAAAAAAAAAACATACTACAACCAATATTTAATATTAAGAAAAATATATATTGTATAGCTATTAAAAAAACTAAAATATAATAAATTCTAAAAAAAAAAAAAAACTTACCTGGGAGGAGAATTCTTCTCTCTGATGTACTCCTTGAACTCGAATGGGAGTTGAAAGAAGGAGATGGGGTTTGTGTGAACGAAAATGGATCAAACTTGGGCCGATCAAGATTAATTTATGCTGATGTGTTAAAAATAAAACGTTGATTTGACTAATCATTGATGCACAATGCAATTGTTTTTATTTTCAGAGTAATGCCTATTACATACATCCACAGAGTTAGAGTTCCGGTCGAAGATTTATTTATTTCTTGGTGTCAAATGAAGTAGTTGAGATATTTCACTTTCACATGAGATTTCTCTCTCACAAGTCACACACTATCCTCTTAGTTTTTCTTTCTTCAATGAAATATGTTGTTGCATTGACTACCGCGTGGCGCAGTTCGCTTTTAGAGAATTAATATTTGCTGTCTTTTCCCCATCAGAAATGAGAAGCGAAACAAAACCCCTTTGTTTTGAAAGAAAAGAAAAAAAACTCCAGTCCATCATCATTCATGGCTTCCTTTCACTTATCCATTAAGCTCTTTCTTCTCCTCATTCTCCTCTCCGCCGTCCCAATAGCCTATTTAATACACTCAGAAACATCCTTGCGGGCCACACGCGCGTTCGAGTACCACAGCCATGGATGGTTCCGCGAGTGCGTCAAATGGGACGAACAGAGCCGTCGATTCATTGTTTCTTTCGTCGGTGGCGGCATTGGGGTGATTCCGGTGCCGGAGGACCACGAAGGCGGTGTTCTGGAGGAGATTCAGGTGGTCGATAATGGCGGGTTGGGGAAGAATTCGTCGTTGGGTCTAGCCATCGACCGACGGAGGAATCGCGTGGTGGTCGCCATTGCGGATGTGGTGCGGAACAAATACAGCGCGTTGGCGGCATATGATTGGAACACGTGGGACAGAATTTTTCTAACACAACTCAGCGGCCCAGGTGATCGAAAGAAAAATATAATTGTTTCTCTCTTCAATTATTGCATAGAAAATGATAATTTAAAACCATTAACATTTTCCTAAAAGAGAAAATATTGTGAAGTCTGAGCTTTTTTCTCTTAAAATGATGAGATTGGGTATTTGTTCCATTGTCTTCCAATGGGAAATAATGAATGAAATGCATTGATTAGTACCGGTACAAGTTTGGTGAAATCAATAAATGGGCTATATAGCTCGCTAGTTTAGCGCTCATAAGTGACTATGAATATTCATAGTTTACCTTATAAAGTTTGAAAAAATAAGGCCCTGTTTTGCGCAATCTTCTAAAAATTATAATCCAATTATATCCAATTATAAGCACTTTTTCGCCAAAAAATAACTCTTCATTTTTTCAAAAAAAATTCTTATAATCCAATTATAAGCATAAGAGGGTCTGCGCAAAACACCCTCTAAGTCCATGCCTACGTAAAAAAAAATATTTCTGACTTTATAAAAAAGAGTAAAGGAGTAGAAGTAGAATTTTAGGGCATCTCTTGTACCTCTAAAATCAAATCATGATAGCTCAAGTGGTGAGCAAACACATCTCATAATAATGAGGTGCAGGGTTCGATACCCTGGAGAAGCAATTCTCCAGAATTATTCTCCAGAATTTTACTTAGAGTTTGGGTCTCAAAGACCTCTACGGAAATAGTTTCTTTATAGATAAGGGTACGACTGTGTACATCTTACCCTCCCCAGACCCTGCTTCCGGGAGTCTCTTTAGAGATAAGGGTACGACTGTGTACATCTTACTCTCTCCAAACCCTGCTTCCGGGAGTCTCTTTAGAGATAAGGGTACGACTGTGTACATCTTACTCTCCCCAAATCCTGCTTCCTCGAGTCTCTTTAGAGATAAGGGTACGACACTGTACATCTTACCCTCTCTTTAGAGATAAGGGTACAACTGTGTACATCTTACTCTCCCCAAACCCTGCTTCCTCGAGTCTCTTTAGAGATAAGGGTACGGCACTGTACATCTTACCCTCTCTTTAGAGATAAGGGTACGACTGTGTACATCTTACTCTCCCCAAACCCTGCTTCCTCGAGTCTCTTTAGAGATAAGGGTACGACATTGTACATCTTACCATCTCTTTAGAGATAAGGGTACGACACTGTACATCTTACCATCTCTTTAGAGATAAGGGTACGACTGTGTACATCTTACTCTCCCCAAACCCTGCTTCCTCGAGTCTTTTTAGAGATAAGGATACGACACGGTATATCTTAATCTCCTCAGATCTTAAAAAAATTATATTCTTCTTCTAAAAAAATAAAAATCAACCAAAATAAAAAGTTACAAAACAAAACTAGCATTTAATATGTCAAGCCACTGCCTATACACTATACAGCCTTCCATTTTCTCTACGGATAGCTGTCCGATTTACCATAATTGAGTTTGGCCCCGCCCCGTGGTCAGCGCATTGGACTTGCACCTTTCATCTTCTACCACGTCTGAGCAGAACGAAAAAAAAAAGAGAGAGAGAAAAGAGAAACATGACCGATTCCACCACTCACGGCGGATTGGATTACTGGTTGCAGTGGCAAGTGCCGGTTTCTGCAAT
>JAOWBN010008126.1:0-11093 GCA_028565015.1 Pinguicula moranensis | reverse complement strand
TTTAGAGACCATAAGTTTATATCCTAGACTAACAAAAGTAGCATAATAATTCATACAAGTCGTTATTAATCTGTGTTGACATTTTTAACAGGACGAAAATACACGAAATGCATCTTCCAATAAATTACAGAAATTCTTTCTCCGTCCCTCCTTATATTTATGAAGAAAAAAAATGGAAAACGGCACAAACCCGAAGCCATAATGGAAGCACCAGGTAAACTCATGTTCCTCCAAAGGATGAAATCCGCAACTTAATGAGAATGATACCTGCAGAATACGTCCCACAACAACATTTTCTTTTAGCTAATTATTTGCTCTAACTGAGAAAATCAATTGCCATACTATCCCCTATAACAATAAAAATCGAGACCACAATAAAAAAAAATGGTCTCGATTTGCAGATAACAGTTTCACCGGATGCAATGTTTTTACCCGAAGTCTTGACGGAGGAATCGAGTTCCGATTTACGAATACGGTGATCCGGTTTTGCAGATGTTTGCGGAACCCAACGGCCAAATACTACTACTACTCAGTACTCAGTACTAATGGCTATAATATAGTTGATAAAGAAAAATCTTATAAAAAGAAGTAGACTGAAATTAGTTTAGGAATACAGTCATGAGTCATCAGTCATGTAGGCTCCTTTTTGTTGAGGGTGGGGTAGGCATCCGATGGGTCTAAACAGGTCAGGCTGGCCTGTCTTTTTTATCATACCAAGCTAAGCCGGGTCCAAATTTTTTGTAATATTGAAAAAAGTAAATACTTTTGAATTATGTAATCTTTTATTTTATTTATTCATTAATACTTATAAATAAATAAATAAAAAGTTCAAATTTTTTATCCCGGTGGATTGGCACGTCATAATCCTTTTTTAATTTTAATTTTTTTTTATTAATTCATTATTTTTCTGAGCCAATATCTTATTACAAATTTTATACAATGGTTTGTGTTGTATCAAAGGACTCGTGTTAGGCTTGACCCAACCCATTTTTTTTCTAGGCAAAATGAGTTGCAAAACAACCTGCTAACCTAACAAAAAAGTCTGGACCGGTTTATCAACCTCTAATTTTTTATCGTTGTACGGGGGCCAATGCCCCGGGTGTGTAACACTTAAAACACTTCTCTCCCCTCCCATTGACACAATAATTTTAGATTTGTGCCAGATAATTTAGACAACTCTACCATGAATTTTTTGTCATATATTTTCTTCTTTATTCCCAGTAATTATATTATAATTTATAGGAAAAGGTAAACTTTAACATGCATTTATTTTTTTAAGAAAAACTTCACTTTGGTAAATCTTTGGTACCAAAGAGCGCGCGCCCTTGGAGTGGATAGGTGTAAATTCATTACAATTAACAACCGTGATGGTGATTGACTTAAATTATCAAAAAAATTCTAAATTTCAATGTCCAATAATTCATTGGACGCACTATCTTCGGATCCCCGTATTCTCGAGAGATTGTTGGCCCATCATTTATGCATATTTAGTTAGGTCCAAATAATTTCGGACACTATAATTACCAATAAAACTTACAAAAAGCAAGCCATATCCTATTCCAAAAAGAAAAGAGTGAAAAATCTAAGAGAACTACATCATCGGAAGTGAGTTACAGAGTTACCCCCACCATCAGGCTCCAGACTCATTATTTGCACTAAACCCACACAGATTATCAAACGGCAAAAAAAATAACCCACGGCCACGGCAATCAAATTTTACTACCAAGTATTCATCTCGTCCCTTGAAGAGAAGAAAAAAATTATATTATTTTGACATGTAACAGAAGAAGTGGAATCAAAGGTTATGGTAGAGTTTTGAAGGCAAGTTTTTTTATAGTACATCATCCTCCATTTGAGGATAGACAGAGGCATCCTCTAAGGGGAGTGAAGGTGGAGTTCCTGGAGGGATGCAAGCTGCACCGTTCTCACCAGCACATATGCAGAGTGCTTCTGCTTCTCGGAGGGTTGTGTCGAGGTCAATTCGACCGCTCAGCTCATTTATAAATTTCAGGAGTGTGTCAAAACACATCTCTTCTGCAATGATCTTATTCCGATGTCTCTTGAGTATCGCAACACAAACATAAAGGTGAAGATGCTCACTGGGGTGGTGAGTCCACAGAACTTCCCATAAGCGCATGGTGCTATCATAGTCAAATTCTCTGCAAAACGATACAGAGAAGTAAGCAAAAACTCAACCACCTATACTACAGCACACGTCAAATTTATAGAACTGCACAAATCTGCCACACTTGCCTTTTAAACTGTATCAAGATCCAACGGAAGCAAAAGAAACAGTTCAAGCAATCACTCCGTTTAAAATAATTGTGCAATGAGCTGTCCAATAACTCGACAAGCTGCACCACAATAAAAGAAGATTATGTGATTGAATCTGCCAAGCCAGGAAAAAGCAAGATTCCTAAGAAGGGTCCAGAATGGAAAGACGCAACATCTTTTTCCCATGAATAACATGAACCAAAAATTGATTACTCTCACCTAAACCATCCTCTTTTGAGAATGAAACCTTACAGATGTTAAAGTAATATCTGCAAGAAAATAAATGCCTAGTGCCGATTAAATAATGGAATTCTCAATTTTATGCCACTCTTTCCAGAATATTCCATTGAAATGTAGCTCAATGTGCATGCTACATTATGAGGCTCTTAAAAAATAAATAGTCAGCCGACTCTAAAAAAAATACTTGATAAATTCAATGGCAAAGACCTTCACCGTAGTACAATGGCCAAGTCTCTTTTTCTTTTTCTGATAATTACAGTGATCAAGTCCTACTGATAAACTGCATTGTAACAAATATGTTGAGAATCGCATTCAAGAGAAGCGCCTCATGAAGGTACTGAGCAGCAAAAAATGTCTCCTATATTAACCAAATTACCCAGTTTATTGAACAAGACCATGTTTCTCACATCTACAAATGTTAACAGCACGTAACTAGGACCAGATTTCCAGTATCTAAGCATGCAATCAGGGATTAAAACATGAACACCTCTAATACGGTATTTTAATGCACAGAGAATGAGAGAGAACCTTTGATAATGCAAAGAGTTGAGAATGCATTCCACTTTGATCACGATTGAAATTAGGTCCAAGTTGCTCCATAAGGGAAGCAAAGCACCAAAAGGATTTTGCTTCATCTCTCATGACATATAAAATTGGAGATAGAAGATCACTCATCCCCTAGAAGCAACACGAAGAGTTGGAAAAATCAGAAAGTAAATTAAAAAACTGAGGATAACACATGACATAAAGTTACAGAAATAAATAGATTATTGCAGTGGAGTTACCTGGCAATATCCCAGATCAAAGTTGTAAAACGAGTACGTCAACAGTATGTCATGTAAGAGATGCACATTAGGATTGTCATCCCCATCATAGAATGACAACGACCTGTCCGTTCTCACCTTGAAGTAGAGAGCAATCAGAAACAGGTTAGAAGCCATATTCTAGTTGCAATACATTCAAAAGTATTGAAGAACTTGAGGTGACAGCATACCACATCCTTTTCAATAAGGCCTTTCCTCTCTCTGAATTTTGTAAATCTCTTTGCCTGCTCTAGTGAGATGCTCTGGAGAAACAAACCATAATATTAGTTGGGCCAAAAATAATGACGATGAATGCCAGAGAGAATTTATCAAACTGCCTTTCAAAAGGAAAAGAACATGAATGGGTCCTCGGTAAATTTATGTGAACCTTAAGCAAAATTAAAGATCTTCACTTTTAAGGTATTGCCATAAAAATCCTTCTCTCTGAAGCCTTCCAAATCAGAAGATGTGGGATATCCACAGACCATATGAAAAAAACTTCCAAACCGAAAGTTACATGGGAGGCACCAAAAGAGGCAAGATCAAGTCCACACAATAAAAGCTATTAGTTGATCACTGTTAAAGTTGGAATAATTTGAATTTCTCTAGAAAGTTAATGCACCACTGACTCAACTATGTGATTAAATTGATTATAGTTCAATAATCAGGTCAGGGTTCTAAATGGGATTCATCATGTCTTTCAACCATAACCTAGTCGTAATTTATATGATGACCTTGGAAACAGATTCTTAGCAAATACCGCAATGATTGCCGACGCATTGGGAAATATCAATCCTAACTAGTTAACCTTGCAATCAAGGATGCAAGAGAATAGATGCCTTCACCAATATCCAAGAATTCGAGCCCATTTGAATCCTCAACCTTGGTAAAGTTTTTTCAGAAGACAATAATGGCCTCACCCCGCGTGTGAAGGAGAAATAGGATAATAAAAAACAGATGAGGAGGGAAAATTAAAAATCAAGTCACGGAAAGACTTCCTTTTAAAAATCCTACAGGCATCTAAAGCAAAAAGAATGCTTCTCCAATCAGAAAACTAGATCATCCATATGTGAAGAACACTAGATACTAAAATATTTTCATGTTCGGAAAACAGTAATGAGGTGGGCAATCACAAATGAGTATCATAATCTATCTGAGTTTAGAAAACTGAAAAGAGCTATGAGTTTAACGACAAACCTGCCACTGCATCTTTAAGGTTTCATACTCTGTCTCCTTCAATGACATGAGATATTCTCTCTCTGCATATGTTGAATCATACGTGTAAAACCCTAACAAAAATGTCCAAGCCTGTGAATAGGAAAACAAAAGAAAAAAGAAAGAGAGAAAGTCATCACAAGAGAAGAAATATAGAAACAAGTCAATACAAAACCTTCAATAAATTGATCAGGCATCAGGACAATTTGTCTTCCAATAAGCAAACCTCATTCCGTAGACTGTGGTCTACTCCCCCATAGAATATTCTTTTTCTTAACGTTAATGAATCCACTATTCGCCCTTCAGCATCCAAGAACATATTCCACTGGAACAAAATTTTCATATCAGACGAATATACAATTGCAGAATGCACTTACTTCTACAGTAAGATGGTTTTTTGAAGTTGAGACAAAAATGTTCTGAACTACCATATCACACCACAAAAGTGAAGTATAAAAGATCAAATTGAGAAGAACAAAAGAAGAGGGAAAAGCACTGAAAGAAAAAACAATTTGACATAAGATACATAAAAATAAATAAAATCATTCTTCAATCGTTTCTATATTATCTGAGGTTGATTAGGATAAGACACGAGACTAGATTAAGTTAGAACGCTAACATAGATCCCATGACAGTCCTTTGCAGTCTGTGCCATCTTCAACTTCTTTAAAGAAGTTAGTTAATAATGATTGAGACATCTATTTCTAAACTAGGAGATACTGATTTTAAGATAGTCAACTTTTACCTACACAATTCGATCTACTTCCTGTATATATCTAATATTCCTTATTCTTCAGTCATCATAGCAAAATTCTTTAAACCTCTTTATCATTTGCATGGTTTCATATCTTTAGGGTTTATTTATTTTACTTAATTCTATTGCCCTAGCTTGATGTTTGGGTTTCCTTTTTTACTTTCAAACCTCGTCTGATGTCCATATCAACAATGCTCAACACAAACAGGTGAGAAAAAGCGAGCCTGTCGGGGACTTGCAGCACAGGGTGCAAGCTCAGATACAATACTGCTTAATAAAAACACATAACATAATTCATGGGAGCTAATGCTAAAATTATTGCCTAGGTAAAGCATCCAGTATAAGAAGGGCCAAATAACTCTTAACATGACACCACGACTAAATGGCAACTTAAAGAACGTTAAACATAGATTAGTTTCTCATAATAAGAGAGGAAAAGAAGTAAAAAAGTAAAGAAGACAAAATGAACATGGAGTATAAAATCAAACATTTATCAAGCATAAAAGGCATACCTCTTCCACGCATAGTGGAGGCTGGCGTGGTTTTCCCCATACCAGGGATAATCTGTCCACCTGTCACGGGAAGAATAGATATTAACACACGCCAAATAGAAAATTAATTTATTAAAATAATAAATTCTACGAGATTTCAACTTATGGGCAGGATGCCATTTTTGACTGGATACAGCAAAACGACAAATTTGTTCCATGACCCTCCACGAGAATATTAGGTCAATTTACTAAGAAATATTTCATAAATTTGGGAACATTTTATTTTGCATACTTTGTCTTCTAAAACCAGTCCCATCCTAATTAATGTTATAGACGGGCTTTATCAAATGACTAACAAGTATTACAGCTTTTAGGCTTGAGGACCAATCAACAAAAAATGTAAAAGACTAGGTATTTGGCACATTTATGTCGGCTCCGCCACGGACATCTATCCATTGGCATGCTCTGTCATCATCATCACCACCATTATAATTATTGAACTTCTCAGAAGTTTAGATATGGGTATTATAGTTATATCATTACTAGTATTGTCTGTTTTTCTTTAAAATATAAAGTTCATCAACGAGAAATTCTAGGTTTTCGAAAAAGGGAAGAATTGAGAAAGCATTACCTCCACTGCATTGGATGCTGTAGAAACCTCATCACGAACTTCAGGAGAATGATTTGGTGCTGTCACATGGTTATATGAAGGAGTTAACTGATCTTGCTTCTTTTCATGATTTGGGGCAAAGCCATCAACGTCACCAAAAAGCTGGGAAGTTGTTTCACGAGCAAACCTAGTAACCAGTGAGAATTTCTCTAACACCTGAATTGAAAGATCACGAGCAGGATCATGATGTTTCAACTTCGGTCTGCCAATATTTTTTTGCTTAAGATGACTGGAGTTTGTATCCACCTCTCTCCCGCCCTGATCACCAGTAGACGAGGACTCAATGGATGCAGAAGATGTAGGAACATTCACAACAGAAACAGGGCCAGAAAGCTCCAAGGTAGAAAGTGTTTTCTGCACAAGAATATAGACATTGTTAAAGTAGATCAGCTTGCTCATAAGCAACTGTGCAAGAAACCAGTTACTCTTAGTGGGTAAATTTAACATGGAATTGTTATGTCACTAATGGCATATTAATTTAGATAAGCTGCTAATGGCATATATTATAATCAATTGTATTTTAAAGTCAATTAAGTTAACCATATACCTGTAGAGGACTTTGAAAATCATTCACAAGAAATACATTGGCATCTTCTGCTGACCTAGAAACAGAAAAAATATTAGAGAGAATATCAGTCAGATAAAACTGCCCCCACATTCTACCGGTTGGGCACCCACCTCAACTCATGAAAATTTTCTCTTTCCAGGCCACAAGCTGGTTAAATTCTTTTATCAAAAACACTAAGTTGGAAGTACTTTTAGAAGCTAACTGACAAAGTATGGCGGTTGATCGGTACTACTAAGTCATTCAACTCCTTATTCACTAGCTAATAGTATTCTGGGGGACAAAATAAAAAGTAAACTCCTCAGCCCTCTTACTAAGAGGCACAATAGTAAGTTCGGTAAATCAGCAGAGTGACCTTGTAAGTGCTTTATCAGAGACAAAGTTGCAATCATTTCTATTTCTTTCAAAAATTAAATCCAAACAAGCACACAATACTAGCACTTGAAAAAACATACCTCACAAGAAAAACGTGTTGCTTTATGGCGGAAAAGAATTCCCGGACACCCCCGTTGTAGAAATAGAAAGGAGGAAAAGCTAGTCCTGTGGTACATGGCATAATTTATTATGGCTGACATGTTTTAAATCATCAACAGGTAACTTTATAAAAGAGGGAATGGAACCCTATCATAACACTTTCCCAAATGAATACAGTTCAATAACTTTTGTAAGTTTTACTAATAGTATTCTTGAGATATTGGATAGGTACAACTCTGATTTCAGATACCAATTGGCAAAAACTACAGGTTATAGTTAAAATTATACAGTATTTTGATTATCAGGTTAGATGATTTGATATTATACATGAAAACTAATCCATCTATGAACTCTGCAATCCATTGGAGTTAAGAAACATAAATATCCTGGGTTTTGATTTATACAAATGAAAGGGCGAGCATGGAAGGAAGTCTTATCAAAAGAGGGAAATATTAGGAACCAAAATAATTGAGTTTTATCTTGAAGGAACAACTATGCCTATGTAGGAAGCAATTTTACAATTACCAAAAGAAAAGGATGGGGGTGTGGGGGTGTGGGGGTGTAAATGTCTGAGAAACTTTCATTTTTCTGGTTAAGAGAAATGTTCTTCCAAGATCTTGAAGAGACTGAAAATTTGAGAAAAATGTTGCCTCGTTTTCAAATATATGGAAACCTGACATTTGATAACTTCGTTCTGATGAAAATGCACTGTAAGATCAGTAATGCAAGCTTATGTATCCTTATGATCTGAACGGTGAAAATGTCAGATAAATCCAGGATTCTCTTCTAAATCAAGCTCCAATCCCTCAATTTGTTTCCATCACTCAGTATTGTTCCTAAGTAACCCCCCAATTCCTTCTGCATCACATGTATCAATCCCGGATATATAGCATAAAGGCACTAGTTTGAACATCAAGCTATCAAAGGAATGATAACTTCAAAATATGATTACCTGATGAAAGAACAACAATAACATATTGCCAGCC
The DNA here is from genome assembly GCA_028565015.1 of Pinguicula moranensis. Taxonomy (NCBI): domain Eukaryota; kingdom Viridiplantae; phylum Streptophyta; class Magnoliopsida; order Lamiales; family Lentibulariaceae; genus Pinguicula; species Pinguicula moranensis. The sequence goes on along the minus strand of JAOWBN010008126.1, from coordinate 2,621 downwards.
CAGAGTTGGAGTGTGTCGACATATAGATCGAATTTCTGAAAATGGCACAGGCCTAATAGTATAAAGATTCTGATCTGCACCAGAATAGACGAAAACATGATCAATAATTTTAGGTGCACAATAGACTGAATTTCACGTACAACAAGTTAGAGAAAAGAATCGACCTTTGTCAGACAACCTCGAATTTGAACTATGTCCTTTGTATGGAATCCAAGTCTATTTTGCAACCAAAGAAAAAGTTATTTTTTTTACTAAAGCAGGTACCCATTCATTATGGGAGACCTCACATAAACCTCCCATAGGATTTAGAAATGCAATAACATTCCTATGTGTTGAATAAAATCCTAATGCTTTACCACCTTTGGAGGTTCATTTAGTTGATGATTTTACATAAAAGTTACTGCAAGTGCTTAATGGATAATGTTAAAGAAAAAACATGAAGAGAAGTTGAAAGCTGATTTTCCTAAGCTATTATTGCCCAGACAAAAAAAAAGCAGCAAGTGATCTTGTTTTCTCAGTCCTGGTATCAACTCTATCCTTAAGGAAAGATAGCTTCGATGACCATGAAAGTTTAATACCCACTTCAACAACTAACAATGCACAATAAGGAACGCCATTTCCAGGTCACAGAATGCAATTTACTCCCAATAATCCCAAGAGCAATTCAGGAACATGAATAAAAACCATAGTACACTTCATTAAATCTCAGTACCATGAACAGAGAATTCCCTTGCTTAAACAGCTTCAAATGACCGCTAATTCGCTCCGATGCATACAAGGTTGGATGAATCGTCACATTGTCCTTCGTGTACACTGTCTCCGCACCCTCCGGCTCGCTCGATGAGCTACGTTTCCCGCTGTCGCTACGATGCATGCTTGCAGAGCCCTAAGAAATGACAAATTCAATTGGAAGAAAATCAAACGAATATCCAACTCAATACCGAATCTCACTCATTGATCAGCGATCACAGGGCCACGAATCATTCAATTCTATAAAAAAATCAGTCTATCACAAATCATTTTTAAACGCAAAAGCACCTGTTGAATCGACGCGGCATAGTCGACATCATCCGACAGATCACTGAGCTCAGTTTCGTGCATCCCTGATGGCTGCTGCTCTGGCTGAATACGGAGAAGAACGAACTCCTTCACGATCTTTCGAAGCTTAAGATTTTTTATTCCAGATATTCATCTGTAGGACCGGAAAATGAGTGCGGAATTTGGCACGGCGCGCACGTGTAAGAATACTGAGAACGCGAAAAGAAACAATACACGCTTTTTGTCGGAGCGAGTTGGTCTGGTGGCGATCGACCTGGACACACAGAGCTTGCCTAATGAGGTCCAGGGTTTGAATCGCGCTGGATACAATTCTGCTCTGATACCTCTGTGGGATTAGTCGGCGGGCCGAAGACCCAATGGATATCCTGATCTGTGATTCTGAAAACGTATTCTGATTATTTATTTAAAAAAAAAAAAACGTGCATACGCTTTCTTCGAGGCAAAGCAACACGGACAGTCGAGCAAAGGTTGTTGACACTTTAAGACTTCTTTTGTTTCTCGAGAGAACTACTTAAAACAAAAATTATCAGGGTGAGCAAAAATACCAATTTTTTTTTGATAATATCCAAAATTTTATTAATATTTATACCAAAAATTGATTTTTTTGGGTATTTTAATTTGGTATCGATATTAAAATATTATTATCAAAAAAAATTGTATGATATAGAATTTCACTGATTTAGTATCGATAATATTAAAATATTGATATATATATATATATATTGTTTTTTACATTTAACGATGTTAGTTTTTTTTATTTTTAATTGATAATAAAAAATAAAAAAAATATCAATATTTAGTCGCTATCGGTACCAAACCCCATGATCAGGTACAGGATGGGGAATAGCTATTAATGATATCAATTATGGATTACTCACACCTAAAAACAACTTTTCGTTATTTGATCGGCCGCCGCTGACTTGTATTCACTCTGTCCAGCAAATTTCATGAGGCAGTAGAAAATGCCGATTAAATGGAATTATAAAAAGAAAAGCACCCAAAAAGGTTTCCTCAAATAATTACAAGCTTTTATCACTAGTTATATAAACTGTGGAGAAAAAAAACCTTGTTACTAAATTTTCCAACGATTTTGGAGGAAGGTTATGATGCCTGCTTTTATAGAGATACCCGCGTGTTGAAGACTTCTTCTGTAAATATCTTTGAAAATTGGCCGTGGGTCTTCAAATTGAGTCAATGTCCCACTGGATCTTCCACCTTTCAATCTGAACAAAGTTTGGTCCAAGAACACATCAAAGATTTCATCCAGCTTCAATCAGTCGACTGACTTATGTCCAGAATTTAAATAAAAGACTTGACCAATGAGCATAATTCCATGCCAATTAGTCGCTACCGATTGCTTATCATTACTCGTTCAGGACACGTATCTCTGTACTGATCTGCAACATTCTTGCACTCGGGGTGCTCTGCTCCCTTTTGCACTCCGGTGCTTCTTAGCATTCTTGACTAATCGCGTACTGAATGTGTGGCCCTGTTTTGCGCGCCGCCTTCTTCTTCTTCTTCTTCTACTATTCTTCTGATTTTTAAGAGGGGTGGTATTTTGC
>JAOWBN010008115.1:0-11093 GCA_028565015.1 Pinguicula moranensis | reverse complement strand
ATTCAACTGAAGGAATTACACGCCTATAAATAGGCATACATCACAGAATCATACGAATGTGAACGTGATCTAATATTTGTCTAACTTTGCAACTTGTCTGTCAAACTTTGCAACTTGTCGTTCAACATTTGCAACTTGTCTGTCAAACTTTTCAACAAATAGGATGACTTGAACTACTATTTTTCGTGTTCTTTCATTTTTCTCTTTCATTTTACTTTGGTGATTTGCTGTTGTGATCCTCTAACCCATATCTTTTTCCTCAGGGGAGTATGTATTCATGGATTGCTCAACTCCAACTATAGTTTCTAATCAAATTCTCTCTTGTGGGGCCACCAAAACTTGTAAGTTTCAACAAATTTACTGGGTACTTTCCATTGCTACATATTTTCAAATTTCTTGAACTTCATTTTCCTCATTCCAGATCCTCAAATCTGTATTTTTTGAAACATTAGGCACAGTTTGTACTGGTTTCTGTCATGTTTCATTCCATACGCATCATAATTGCTGGGCCCCATTCGGTAATTATGAACATTGTTGAAACTTATTGATGTATACCTGCAGTCACAGCCTTATGAATTTCATACCAGGGCTGTTATAGTGTGCCAACAAAATTATTTATGCCTTGTATGAGGCATAACTGTGTCGAACAACATAAAAGGTGCTGTATTGGAACGAACAACATGCTAACTAGAACTTGTATGATAGTTCTGTTGGTGGAAAAAATACTCGTTACATGATATATAAACCTGCTACGCTTGGTATGATGCTGGTTCTTTTGCTTCTTGTTGTTGCACGGATGGTTATTTTGTTGGCACACTTCAATATATGCATACTTTGGCATCTTTGTAAGATTCAGTTGTATCTAAATTTTGTTTACTTATAGATGTGGTACGCAGCATTCTACCTGGCATTGTGCCTCCTTCATACAAAGGCACAACCATCCGATATCTGTACTATGTTAGGACAACGTTATTAGGACAGTATATAATTTTGGAAAATGGAGACTCTGGTGGAGAGTCGATACAAGAATTCCCTGTAGTGGTTAGTTTTTTGTTTTGTTTTGTTTTCATTCACTCGATCATGATTGTTGTCTATCATTTTGTGCATGCCAAATTTTATCAACTTTCAGAATTTGGCAGGAAGCACGGGTACCGCTGCAGATATGGATCACACAGAAAAGTAACGGCCAGAATGGTGAAGGTCACATGATGGTTAATCTTATCTTACGTATCTTGTATGTTGTTTCTGATTCTCAGGGCACTATATGGTTCCTTTTACTTGCTCCCCCACCCTCCTAAATGTGCTTTATGGGACATTTGTATAAATAATGGATATTTACAAAGTAAAACTGCTGCATTATTACCTAAAAAATCAGGCTGAAGCTGGCTTGGTCTGTATTGGCCAGTGGAGTATAAATTTGATTTGTAATTGCCTTGTTGTTTTTTCGCCTTGAAGTGTTGGTTTGTCCTATGTAAAAGGAGTATCCAGTCACACCATACGGACTTGTACCAAAAGTAAAAAAAAATGTTCTTGCTAGTCATTAATTGGTTCTCACTTCATTTGTGATCCGCTGCATGAAAACTGTGCATCCACTAGCTTGTCGTGGTCTTACCTACTAGATTGTCATTGCTTCTGCCTTAAACTATATGATATGATTTCTTGATTTTTTTTAAATGTTTTGTGAGCATTCTCCTAACAACTTCTTACTTTGACAGGAATTGTTCCACTAACTACCGCCCTCTTGGATGTGTACTGGAAAGAAAAGGATGCTGATTCTGATTGGGTAAAAACTGTCCCTAGCTACTTCTGTTCCTTAGAACCCTTAATTTACCCTTCTGGATAGTAGAGGAAGTGACAACATTGATGAGGAAGTTGCAATTATGGATTTGGTTAATTTCTTGTAGGCTAAGGTGAATGAGACTTTTGATGGAGTTGAGGAAGGGTATGAAAGTTCACGGGATGAGATCTCATCTGTTTCTTCATACAACCCCATGAAGGAAGATCTAAATAGGACTTTTGGAAGTTCACTATCATTGCAGTCATTTGCTGCAAGATCTTCAACTAGAGGTTCTTTATATGTGGAAGGACGGGCAAGCATATCCTCAAATATGGTTCTACCTCGACTGTCTGTGACTGAGATCCTGGATGATCCCGGTAGAGGTAAACTATTTTTATTAAGTCTTATTGCAACTTATTTTGGAGTTACAAAGAGTAGTGTTGTTAGGGGTGCACCCGGGCGCCCGGGATATTGCCCCTAGGTGGCTGGGGTGGGCAATATCCGGGGGCGCGGGAGCGTGGTTGTGCGCTTAGGGAGAAAGCACGGCTCTCCAAAATGAAACTTCGTGTACAAACCGTGGTGCTCGAAAAATCCCGATTCGTGGGGCGCACGCCTCGTTGCCCCGCGCTCCAATTTTTTACTCTAACGCCCCGGTGCACCCCACGCCCCTAACAATACTGGCAAAGAGGCTATGATACTGCTTGTAGTTTGGCTACATAATTCGAGTTTAACCTTGTGCTATGCATATAGCTGAAGACTTTTCTGTGAACTTTGAGGCGATGATGTGTTTCTGACTATTGTCTTTGTGTTACTGTCTCCAGAGAGGACTTCAGCTATATTTTCCCCAAGTCAATCCCCAAAAGAACTGAAAGCCACACCTATAGAAGATGACTCAAGATTACCTTCTGCATCAGGATCCATTGGATCTGGAGCATGTAATTGTGCTTTTTGAACGCTTATGTTCTTGACTTATTTTTTTACTGTTTTCTTCTGTTATTTAGATTAACTTCCTTTCAAGATTTTCTGCAGCAGAAGCAGTTGTTCGAGGAAGATCGTATAATATCAGGCTCGATAACCAAGTTTTGCTGAGATTTGCTCCTAAAAATTCAGACTCTACTTACTACTTCAGTGATACGGTACAGCATGATAATGTAGTACCATTTGTCGTCTCTCCATTATTTTTACCTTTTTCTTCTTCTTCTTCTCAATCCATAGATAGGTGGAACCCTTACTTTCTTTCATGAAGAAGGGGCAAGGAGATGCCTTGAGGTACTGGTGCATTCCGCGATATACATCAACAGTCATTACTTACATTTATTTTATAATTGATCTGTATATATTGGATATTGATGAGGTTCTTGATGCCTTCAGATGTCGATAACATTGGAATCAAAGGAGACTATAAATAGGCAATTTGTTCATCCGTCTCGAAGGCATTCTCCGACCATTACAAAGGTGTGTATTTGTTTCCTGGATGCCTATCAAAAAACAATTCTGGCTGATCTTTACCTTTCTTTATCTGCAGATTCATAGTGACCACCATGAGGTTGTGGCAGATTTAGTCCAGACAAGCTTTCTCTTTTCCATTCCAATGGATGGGCCTATGACTTTTTCTACCCATTATGTATCTGTGCAATGGATACTTAGATTTGAGTTTTTCACGACTCCAAAGAATGTGCACTGGAGAAGGTATGATTGTTATGCTGTCATTTGCTCCAATACAATAAGTTTTTAATTAGATTAAAATTGCTTGTTCGGTCTAATTTTATCCCTTTTCTTACATTTTTCCCGAGCTTACATTGTCCTATTTGTGATCTGTTATATTAGTTACATATGCAATGGCACTACCCGCTTTATATGCTTCTTTCTTCCATTTGTTCACTGCCATCTTGTCAGCTGAAGTTGCCATTATTTTGGGAATAATATTGCATGCCTATAATCATCTTTGTTTTGAATGTTTGTCATTTATACTTATGTATTAACTGCTAGGATGAATATCAAAGAGTGGTCACTTGTTTCCTATTGAATGTTTCTCACCTGCATTTGGCAACTAATTGTTTTAACCTATTTGTTCGTGTGCTTTTGTTACTATAAATTTCAGGTTTGAGCATCCTCTTTTAGTAGACGAAAGGGACAAGTGCGAGTGGGTTCTTCCGATTACTGTTCATGCACCTTCTTCAGGGACAGTTGTGGCTCAAACCCGAAATCAAAACTTTATCTCTTTGGATCCCTTGTGGAACAGGACTTGAAAGGTGAAACTGATTGGACTGTATTCTTGTTAGCTCAAGCTAATGAAACACAACTCACCATCAATTACTCGAAACCACTGTCTGGTTATTCATTCATCGTAAATGCGACCATATGCACACAGTTGCACACCCATACATTGGATTGATTTACAACTAGAACTCCATTCTAATATCGGAGCTGAACCTGTCTGGCCGTGATATTGCCTTATTTGTGTTGAAGGAAGGAAGGTGATGGTGGTAGAGATTTGATTTGAATATAAGGCTGGTGAAAAATTGCTAAAGTCACTGATCCCATCTGTAGACGTAGAACCTTAGAATTTATTGATTGATTTCCCCAAATGCTTGGAAGATGTTTTATCTGCATGCTACAGATGATGATGGCTGAGAAGAACATTGAAAGTCCATACATCAAAGATAGCTCAACTCCATAATCCATCCCAGAACTTCAGTTACCATGATTTTTTGGAGAATTTCTTGCAATTTTACTCAGAGTATGTATAATTGTATGCTAGACTAACTTTAAGCAGCGGCTGTTTGCTATAGCTTTCTCAAAGTAGTTTCTTGCTGTAGCGAAGCAGAAACATCTCTTTTAGTTTTCAAATTATTATATGAATTTTTGCTCCTGAAAATTGAATAATTTTATTAAGGCTTCATAGCCGTAAAGAATGTTTAGTACCCAATTACAGACTCATAGCTTATACTCGTATGAAATGCAAAGTCGTGGATCTCCGATCACCAAACTTGTTTCCACCTATGTAGGTGCATGTCCATATCCAGAGTACCTTCTTTGTGTCTTCGAGTTGTCATATCAGGTTTGGAGTCTCTCCATTGAAGAGTCATTGGTTCCTCATTCTCCATATTTGCGATTGCGACACCAACGCTTGCAACAAAGATTTTCAAGCTTGTATTCGGTTCAGCGTGTGATTATTCCAAACAGTTGATAATTCGAGGTCCTTCTATCCATCCTGCCCATAAAATTCATTAGTATCTTATAAGTCCCATCTCCAACAGTCGACTTCTTCTTGTTGGATTGTTATTTCGGGAATTATGGCCATCAGCTTTTTTTGATAGTCAAACAGTTCCTCACGCTAGTAGGACATCCAAGTGTGTTGTTCATTTGTTAAGTCTATTTTTTCTGCAATATTTGCCCCTTTGTCACTTGCTGCGTTGAAGAGGAGAAAACATTTCTGCATAAATCTTTTCACCAACGTGAGTCCCTCAGTTTTAGTCCAAGTGAGATCCAATCTCCATTTATTCCTTCTTCAGAACGGAGAGAATTCGATATTAGAATTAAATTAAGTAGAGTTTTTTTTTTTGTTATGCCAAAATTTCATTAATAGTAAAAAGAGGACAAGTGGAATATTTACAAAGACCAAAAACTATTTACACATCAAGTTGTTTTCCAACTAGCGGAAAACAGTCTGCACCTCAACAAAAATGTCCTTACCCTTCATAGAGTTGCTCCTACATCCATTCCTCACCATAGGTTGTTGCTGGTTCATGACTTGTTAGGCGTCTTCATTTTCAACTTATCAGAGTTTAGTGTAGAACCTGGTACACAACTTAGCACTAGGCAAGTCATCATCTTATCAGCTTTGAGTGATCAATCTAGTTCGATGTCCTGACTGTCACCGTATCAATCCCAAATTATTGTTTGTGGATTGGTACACAGCTCCTTTGTAACTAAACCCCTGTTTTGCGCAGCCTTCTTAAAATTATAAGTGGATTATAAGCACATTTTTTCAAAAAATAACTCATCAATCTCGTAGTTCGAGGTTCTTAAAAGCCAATTATAATTTTAAGAAGGCTGTCCTTTGATTTAATCCTTAAGGTTGAGTATGATGAGGAGTACCTCTTTCTGGGTTCCAAAGCATCTCTGTTTCTGGCAGGCCTTTTGATCTTGCTCTTCACTCAGGAAACTATAGGCATGTAAGTGGTTGCACCATCTAGTCAGTTAGAGAGTATGGAAATTTTGTAATTGTTCTTTTTGCTCTTATTCCTAGCTAGGTGCATCTCTGGATCATATGGAATATACTATGTGTATTTATCTCCATGCCTATAAAATGGGATTTGTTTCTAGCTTTCCAGATCTGGTATATCATTGCTATCCAGATTGATTTCCAAGCTTCAATATTGGTTCCAGATGGTTTAGCATCTAGATAAATCTGGAGTGTTGGTACTTGCAGAGCAGTGTGGAGATCCGGGCTATGTTGGAGTAGCCATTCTTGGATTTCCTGTCAAATGGACAAGGTTACCAAACATGTGCTTAATATATGATCAACTGTTTCGTGACCTAAATGACACATAAGACAACTGACTTCTTGCCCCTCCGGTATTATGTGCCTCTTTTGTAGGGCCATCTTTGTTGGTAGAGTTTGTTGGATTGCCTTCCACACTAGGATCATAGCTTTGTTTTTTGGTGAGAATATGTTCCAGTTGCATTTGTGCTTTTCTATTTCCTCCACTGTGAACTCATTTGGTGCTGCAGCAGCGATGTGATTGTCTGCTTCCTTCACTGTGTACTTCTCATTGCTATTTCCTTGAAAAGTGTAGTAGTCCTTGCCTGTCATCCTTGGGGTTTTGTCCTGTAAAGTATACTATTTAGATAAGGGATTTCATGATCTCTTAAGATTCTTCTCCAGGTTAGTGTCTAGATCCAGTCACCATTCTCCCATTTGCCTACCTAACCTACTATCCTTTTCCTCCAATGTGTCAGCAAACTCCTGTCTTGGCCGCAGTTATGTGGCATCACTTCTTCAGAAAGGCAATTGGCGTGACCTTCAAAGAGGCCTGAAAGCAGCAAGATACCTGAATGTGTCTGTTAGTCCATTGTGTACCGAGTCTGTTCTGTTATGGAAGGATGAACCTCTAGACCTGTAAAATCTTCTTAAGAATGATCAGGTATGGTTGGCTAATTGGGTGGCTGAGATCTCACCGTGGTCCCCTAGGAAATCGGCAATTAGTCGTACCTGTTGGCTGCAAGTCTTTGGGCTGCCTCTCCAAGCCTGGACTCAACAAAATCTTACTGCTATAGCCAATAAACTAGGTTCTCTCATCAGCATAGCAGATATTACTCTAGCCAAACAAAACTTAGAAGCTGCTCATCTGGTGGTTAAGGTTCCTCTGGGTCATAAAGTGGATCAAAGCATGCAGGTTTTAGTTGATGACACCCCCTATACCTTGCATGTTATAGAAATGGTGAGAAGTGAACCATCCTTGTAGGAGGAACTAATAGCTACCTCGGACTCTGACTCCATAACTTCTGCTGATCTCTCCATTGATCACTCCATAGACAATTCTACTTATTCCCTGGAACCTGCCCTGGATATGGGTGAGCAATATGAACATCTTGAGAATGTGGCCTTGGATCAATCAGCTCTACTAAAAGCAGGAAATTCTCATGATCCTCTGGTAATAGGGTTGCGAAATCTTCAATGGCAACCCCAAAAGATCAGCTGGTGGTCTCCATCAATAACTGAGTTGAGAGCTAACCATTGCCCCCAACCACAACCTGAGGAACAGTCTAAGATGTCTGGTGACATAGACATCCCCATATATGGTAAACCTGCATCTCTGATTCAAGATACTTCACTGGCTTCAGCTGGTGTGTGTAGGGGATCTGGAGTTGAAATCAAGGCAGAATAGTTAATTACCCCAAATAAATCCTCACTCAGTGCTTTAAGGTTTGTGGCGGAGGATAGTCCTATATCTGTATCTAGCACTGAGGCCCTGGATGCATTTGCTTCACGAAAAGACCTAACTGTTTCTAAGGCTGGTGATCTACAGGACACCATGCTGACTGATATTCCCGTCACTATGGAGGAGTTCCCTCCTCTTAATGCTCCTCTGCTAGTCCTAAACACAGGAAAGTTGGAAGGCCAAGAATTAATACAGGACGGCCGAAAACCAGAAGTCAGACAAGACAAGAGGATGACCCAGCATGTGAGAAGAACTTAGCTATATTGGATGAATGGCTAGGCCAACTGTCCGCACAGTCTTCTATTAGTCCTCCGCTGCCTTTGCCTCTTGCAAACCTGGAGGGTCTTTCATCCAGGAAAAGTGTGGTCTCTATCATGTCAGTGGGTTCTCATATTGGGGTAGTTTATGGGGCTCATCAAGAAGAATTCCGTAGTCTCTCGGAAGACATGACTAAAGCCTGTCAAGGGACATTCATTTCAAATGCTCCAGTGGCATCACCTCCCCTTTTGGGGGCCTCAAACAATATGTGTTTATGAAGATTATTACTTACAATGTTCGGGGGCTAGGGGGATATGAGAGAAAAACAAGTAAAAGAGTTGATATTGAAAGAGAAGGTGAACTTCATCAGCTTGCAAGAAAAAAAGGTTATAAATATAGATAAAAACCTCTGCTCCTACCTGTGGAATGACTCAGATTTTGACTGGTGCTTCTCTGCTTCTTCTGGACTGTCTGGCGGCCTACTTTGTATTTAGAACAGAAACAAGTTTGCAAGAATTTCTCTGTTTGTAGGTGAAGATTTTCTTGGAGTATCCGGGAACTGGTTTGGTGAAACAGAGGTATCCCACCTGATAAATGTTTATGGTCCCACTGATCTGCCTAGGAAACAAGTCCAGTGGCAACTTTTAACAGATTATATACTTCATGTCCAGCATGATAAATGCTGTGTGATGGGAGATTTTAATGCAATGACTTCTTTGAGGGAAAGTAAAGGTATGGCTGCTCATCACTATGTGCAGGAAATAGTCCACTTTAACTCTTTCATCTCACACCTGGGGATGCAGAATTTGATCATGGTAAGAAGGAAGTATACATGGTATTTGAAATCTACAAAAGCCATGAGTAGATTGGACAGATTCTTAGTTAGTAATAAGTGGTTAGACACAAATGAAACATGGATTTAGGAGGGCCTTGACAAGGAAGGCTTGGGCCACTGTCCTGTGTGCCTATCTTCTAAGCTGCTGAATTGGGGTCCCAAACCTCTCAAGGTCCTTGATTCGTGGTTATTGGATAACAGTTCACTAATATGGTGGAACAGGTTTGGCGCCGCAATACCATATCTGGTTTCATGAGCTATAAGTTTATGAAGAAGATTAAGGTATTAAGAGAGAATATCAGGCTATGGAACAATAGCAGGCCAAGAAATCTGTCTGAGCAGAGCAAAGTTCTACTTCAAAGAATCAAAGATTTCGAATTGGCAGCTGAAGAGGATCACTCATCCTTCATAGACCAACAACAACTGACTAACCCACAACTTCAGTTGGACAATATCTCAAGGCAATTTTACAGCACAACCTATCAAAAGTCACGGATCCAGTGGATACTGCAAGGTGATGTGAACTCTGCCTTCTTTCACAATTGCCTGAGGAAATCTAGATCTAACAACAAAATCAGTGGGGTTTGGGATGGACCAACATGGCTGGAGGATCCAAAACTAATTAAAGAGTGTTTCTTCAATCATTTTAAGGGCATGTTTACTGAAAAAATACCCATCAGACCAATCCTTATCACCCGAGTGAGATCACTAGATCAGTCAAGCAATATGCTATTATGGCAACCGTTTTCTGAGCACGAGGTGTTGGCTGCCATATCTAACTGTGGTAGCCATAAGAGTCCCAGGCCAGATGGTCTGAATTTCCATTTCATCAAGCACTTTAGTCAGATGTTGCTACCTGAGTTAATGAAGCTCATGCATGAATTCTATAAAAATGGCAGACTGTGTAGAGACAGCAATGCTTCTCATATTGCTCTGTTAGCCAAGTCTTCCAACCCCTTGTATGTCAAGGACTATAGGCCAATCACTCTTATTGGGAGCATGCCGAAGATTATTTCAAAAATCTTAGCCAATAGGATCAGCCAAGTACTGGGAAAGCTGATCAGCATCACACAGTCAGCCTTCATCAGGGGCAGAAAATTGATTGACAGTGTTGTGGTTGCTAATGAAGTCATTGATGAAACAAAGAAACTGCACAAGCAAGCTCTCATATTCAAGGTGGATTTTGAGAAGGCTTTCGACACAATCCTCTGGAATTACTTCTTAGGAATCATGTCCAGCATGAATTTCCCTGCATGTTGGTTGTGGCGAATTAAAGGCCTCCTAGAGTCTGCCTCCTCCTCAATTATAGTTAATGGAATTCCCACTAAGGAGTTTTATCCATCTTGTGGCATTAGGTAAGGAGATCCCATCTCTCCATTTCTCTTTTTGCTGGCAGCCAAAGGGTTATTTTCCATGATCAACACAACTATTGAACTAAAACTTTTTTCAGGTTTGTGCATTGGCAGGAAAAGAGAGCATGTCTCCCATTTGCAGTTTGCTGATGATACCATCATATTCAGCCAGGCAGATTGGAGATCCGTGCACACTTTCAAAGAAATTCTACTCAAATTTGAGTTAGTTTCAGGCCTAAAAATCAATTTTGCGAAAAGCAAATTGATTGGAGTTAATGTTGAGCCTGCTACATTGGAAGATATGGCTGCATATCTTAATTGCCAACCAGCTACAATTCCCTTCAGGTATCTAGGGCTGCCTGTTGGTGCTCGGATAAAAAAACTTAGTACTTAGCAGCCTGTTCTTGACGAGTTTTCCTCTTCTTTAGCCTCCTGGGATCACAAATAGCTGTCCTTGGGTGAGATGTTGATCCTCCTGAACTCTGTTCTATCTGCCCTGCCCTCTCATTTCTTCTCCTGCTTCAAGTCCCCAAGAGGTGTCATTAAACAGCTGAAAAAGATTCAGAGAAATTTCTTTTGGGGCAGCACATCTGAGAAGAACAAGATGTGCCTGTCCTCTTGGAATAAAATCACCACCTTTGTGGACAATGGTGGCCTAGGTGTTCATTTTGTCTCCTCCTTCAACACTGCCATGCTATGAAAATGGAGGCTACAGATTCTCAATGATGAACCATCCCTCACCACTGAAATACTTAGATCTAAATACAGTGTCAAATCCCCACTTCTAATTACAGGACTAAGAGCTCTCTTTCCTCGGTATAATAGTTCAGTCGTAGGCAGGCCAAGAGGAAGGGGTTATGCATCTATGTGGTGGCTTAATCTACTGGAAACCTTGGATTGCAGTTGGTTCAAAGACAATGTAC
>JAOWBN010008104.1:0-11094 GCA_028565015.1 Pinguicula moranensis | reverse complement strand
CCATCTCTAATCACAACAAAATACAAGATTATAATTAAGTACTTTATCAATAAATTTGAACACAAGTGTAATGTAGAGAATGGACAAAATCATAATTCCTAGTCTTCAGGCAACCATGAAAAAATCATTTGCTATGTGAAACCATTTCCTCAATCAAACTCAACGAATATAAAAACTCAATGTGATTAAACTCATGAAAAAATATAGAATAATTGAATTAAACATAGACATAATTTGAATGTGATTTGAGTCCAATAAAACTCAATGAATTTAACAACTTCTAAATCTCCAAACTAATTTTTAAGTCCCAGCACAAGCTCTAGCTTTTCTGAACAGATTCATACCATGGCTGAATTTAACCTGATTGTACATACTCTATTCAAATTAAAACCAAAAAAATGTAGCATCATTGAATTGTCATGTTTTGGGTTGACAAACAATAATCCGAGTCCATACCGAGAAGAAAAAGTTTAATCCCTATGCCTTAAAAGCAAATAAGAGGGTAAATGGGAACCCCATAAGGCAAGAAAAAAAGAGGAAAAGCAGTCGGCACACTGCAGGCATGTAAAAAAATATAAAGGTTTATACACTGCAGGCAAGAAACGAGTTAAAAAATTTATACTTTTTGGTCCAAAAACTAGGAAGTTTTCAACTTTTGCATGTAAAAAAATACAATAAAATACCAAGAGCAAATGGGCAACTCAGGGAGATCCACAGTGAAGCAGGAAGAAACTCTATGACAAGTTATAATAAAATAAAAATAAAGTTAAATATATGTATATTTATCAAAGGTGACTAGGCAGTCGGCACACTGCAGGCAAGCCATGCTCCAACTGAAATAAACTATGAAACCCAGTTTCATTGCCAACAGTTCACAAGATCTGAGCTCTAGTCAAGAAATACCTCACATTCATCACAGACACCCTCCAACACAAAACCACTTCTCCTCATATCTTTGTCAATTATCACTACACGAAAACCAGCTAATGGAAGATTGAAAAATGAAAACATCCCCACTCCCAACATCATATGACAGGAATAAGAGTTCAGAAAGCAAAAAATGTAATTTGATTTCAAACCCCTAATTTGCTCTGCAACCCTAGCTCAAGAATCAACGATCTTTTTCCTACAGAAAATCTCATCCAACAGAAAATCGCAAGCCAAAAAGAAAAAAAGATTTTCCTTACCCTTCTATCTTCAATTCTTGAGATGAACAAATTTGATTCTCTCTACAGTTATCTTCAGGAGCAGAGCGATGGAGAAGAAAGAACGATGGGAATTCAAAGAAACTGCTGCTCTTTTCCTTATTCCATAATCTATTGTTATTTTTTTTTTACTTGGATTGGGCTAAAAAAATTAAAGCCCAATGAAAAAATCATGCCAGGCTTAAGCCAGGCCAAGCCCACCGGTGTATCCGCCCTTGCACTCAATATGCAAGAATATAGGAAACTGATTGAGTCATTTCGTCGAACGCTTATATTCATTAATATATTTGCAGTTCGGTCTCTTTTCTTCATCGCCGGTTTATGGGGCTTCTACCCTCTCTTTCAAGCAAGCCATCTTCACATTCCCCTAAGAACGAATGATGCTCGCGAAGGAGCACTCTTCCGATATGTACCGCCTCTCTTCCTACTTCATGGCCATAAATCAAGTATTTATCCATCAGTTAGTATACGTTCAAGCTTCTGTTGAGATCGCAGTACAATCCTGGTGAAACATACGTATGCTTTTGGAAACAATGGAGTTTGTCGTGTTGAAGATCTCCCAACGGCGATGAAGGTGGTGGGGCTGGATGGGGTCGTGGTGTCGGTGTTGGCCTTGGATGTGGCCAGAGATACTCGTTGGATACAAATTAATTGCATACTTGGCGCTAATGAGGATTAGAGTGATGAGCAAATGAATTTGGTTTATCTTCAAATCCTCAGTATTTTTTCGGGTGTAATTAAAGTTGCATTAAGGATATGGCCAATTAGCACACAAAGTACAACATCACATAGGTGGATGTTCCCTTCCGTCATCAACCTGAACAGAAATAACCAGGCACACATGATTCACTTTATAACAAAAGAAGAAAATGTAACAGATTGGCCAAACACTAGGGGAGCCACAGCAAGAAGAAGCAACAGGAAATAGAGAGGAAAGAAGGAGCATACATCTGAAGAAACAGTTATAACCGCTGAAAAGTTGTTGAGAATGGAAGAAGCGCTCAAGACTTTAAATTGACGATTGTATTAGTAAAACATTTAAATTGTTATTGTGCTTATATTAGTTATAATGCGTCTTTAGTATTGGAACTATTTAAGGTTGGAGACTGTGCCCTAATACGGCAAGTATTTAGATATTGAGTTTATTTCTCCTGATTTCACTTCTTCCCCGCCTCTCTTTCTTTGTACTATTCTCTATTTTCTTGCGCAAGTAACAGGTATCGGTGCCGACCTTGTAACAAACTCTTGCGAGTTCGTTACAACTGGTATCGGAGCGAGGTTACTTTTGATCCGACGAACACAAGATTGCTAAACAAAAGGGTAGACGTCCTCATCTTAGAGTAAATTCTATGTCTCAATCCACTATAAACGAAGAACTGGAGGAAGCATCTCGTCTTAAGATGGAGGTGAGCTTAGGAAAAAACATTGATCGAACACCTGAACCACCGGAGTTGGATACTGGTCAGAAGATAAGCGAGTTAGAACTCGAAGTGGAATATGTGAAGATTCGTTTAGATCAAATCACTAATACAGTGAATGATAATATCGAATGGTTCAAAGCACAGACAGCTAGATCTGAGCAACGCATGATACTATTTCAACAACGGATCGAAAAACAGATGAGCTCAATGATGGAGGTTTTTCATTAACAAAATGCTCATATATCTATACTGGGGGAACCACCAGATAAACATATAGGTACTTCTGGAACTGGTACTCACACTAAAGCAAATCAGCAGTTTAATTCTTATACTGAGAAAAAAGGGAATGATGTTGAGGACTATCATTTTGAAGAATTCACGAGGGGAAGGAGAGCTAAAATGCCCTACACTGATTTTTAAGATTTTGTGGACTTAAACCGCGCTCATGGGTTGAGAGATGTGGAGCTTATTTCTCTATCTATACTTGATTTGCTAGATTACATTTTGATGGAGATACTGATGAGTGGTACCGAAGTTTAAGGCATCCAAAACCAAATGACTGGGATTGATTTGTTCCTGCAGTTCTCATCCGTTTTGACACGGAAGATCCTGATAATTTGCTGTAGGAATTTATGTGTATAAAACAGGCACCTCATGAGACTTTATAGGACCTATTGAGACGATTTGATCCATTGGTAACCTCGGTGGCCATGGCTTATCCTGAGTTTGGTGAACTATTCTATAAGGAGAAGTTTATTGTTAGCTTGCAGTTTGAGCTACGATCTGCTGTTCAATCTGATAATCCACCAACCTTGCTTCAAGCGAATGCATCAGTAAAGAAACAAGAGTGAACTGTGAAACATTTGGTTTATAAGATTGTAGATGGGGCGTTCCAGAAGATGAATATAAAGTCTGCTCCTCGCCAGGTTCCTCAACAATCGACTTATGTTAAGAACAAGGTAGTTGCCAACATTGATAAAGAGAAGAGAAAGTTCGCTGAAATGAAAGAAAGATTTGAAAAGAAGCTCTGCTTCAAATGCGGTGCTCCCTTTGTACCGGGTCACCGTTGTGCTGTCAAGATTTATGCCATACTTGGGGAGCCTGAGATGTTGGCCTCACTAGGGGAGATACATGGAGAGGAGCTCAGTCATGAGACTATGATAGATGAGAATGTGATAAGTGAAGGAAGTCTCTCACTCAACGCTATTAATGGCCATACTAATGCTAATACTTATAGGGTGAAGGGGACATTCAAAGGCAACCCTATACACATTCTATTTGATAGTGGAAGCTCACATTGCTTTGTGGATAAAAAGTTGGTAGATAGGGTGAAGTGTGAATTAGAATATGTGCAGCCGATGATGGTGGAAGTGGCTGATGGAAACCAAAGGATAAGTGAGGTTAGGTGCAAGTAGTTTATGTAGTCTATGCGAGGAGAGGACTTTGTATGCCAGCCGAGAACACTCCCCTTAAACAGCTATGATTTAATACTCGGAGGAGATTGGCTTAGTGATCATGGATCTGTGTTGTATAACTACAAGAATATGGTAGTTACTATCATGAAAGAGGGCATTCCCTTTGAAATACAAGCATGTAAAGGAAGTCAAGAGCTTAAGATCATATCTGCTCAAGAGATGAACAAATTACTGAACAGAGGCATGATTACCACTATTGGAAGAGTCTTTACTGAAGAGCATGAAGCAAGAAAAGTTGTCACTATAACAGAACTCTTTAATGTAGAACAAAAGTGTTGGAAGTCAGAAGTCTTTCAAAGCAGCAATGGTGTAAAATTACAAGATACTGACCTGCAAATTGTTGGAAACACTGAAGGAAATGATGAAATGATTAAGAAGTTGTTGACATAATTCAAGGATGTTTTCCAAGAACCAACCACATTACCTCCAGTGCGAGGGGTAGAGCATAAAATCAGCCTAGTGCCTCGGGCCATGCCGAAGAAACAAGTACCTTACCGAACTCCTCATTACCAAAATGATGAGATAGAGAGGATAGTGGGTGAATTGCTGGATTCTTGGCTAATTGAGAAGAGTCATAGCCCCTTTGCCTCGCCTTTTTTACTAGTGAAAAAGAAGGATGGAGGGTGGAGAATATGTGTAGAATATAGGTACTTCAATAGCCTCATGGTTAAAAGCGAATTCTCCATACCAGTGATGGACGAATTATTGGATGAGATGCATGGTTCAGTGTGGTTTAGTAAGCTGGATTTGAGGGCCGGATACTTCCAGATCTTGATGAATGAGTAGTACAGATTCTTAACAAGTTTTGTGACACACCAAGGACAATATGAATTCAGGGTGATGCCTTTTGGATTATGTAATGCCCTTGCCACATTTTAGTGCCTCATGAATCAAGTCTTTTCAGAGTATATCAGAAAATTTGTGCTTGTTTTCTTCAATGACATTTTGGTTTACAGCGCTACCTGGGAGGATCATTGGTTGCACCTGCGTATAGTCCTGACTGTCATGAGGAAGCATAAGTTATTTGCCAAGGAATCCAAATGTGCCTTCGGCAGAACAACCATAGAATACCTTGGGCATGTGGTTTCAAAAGATGGAGCAGCCACATATCCGCACAAAATAGCAGCCATGAGAGGATGGCCAAGGCCTCACAATCTGAAATCGAGAGGTTTTTGGGGTTGACAGGGTATTATAGAAAATTTATAAAGGACTATGGATCAATCAGCAATCCCTTAACCAAATTGTTGAAGAAAGAAGCTTTTGTTTGGAATGAGGAAGCTGAGTTAGCTCTGGAGAAGCTGAAGTTGGCCATGTGTTCGGCCCTTGTACTGAGCCTACCTAACTTCACTGAAAGGTTTGTAATAGAGACTGATGCAAGTGACATTGGTGTCGTTGCAGTACTGACACAGAACGGCAGACCCATCTTTTATTTCAGTAAGTCTTTAGGCCAAAAACAACAAGCATTATCTACATATGAAAAGGAGTTATTGGCTGTGGTGTTGGCGGTTAAAAAGTGGAGTGGATACCTACTTGGAGCATCATTTATTATACGAACTGACCAGCAATCCTTGAAGTACTTGTTAGAACAGAGACTGAATACAATGACACAGCAGAAACTCACAGTAAAACTGCTTGGATATGATTATGAAGTACAAAATAGGAGAGGGGCTGACAACAAAGATGCGGATGCTTTGTCCAGATTTGGACCATAATTAAATTCACTATGTTGCAGTGTGTCTAAGGGGAAGTCCGTGTGGGTTACTGAAGTAGTTGACAGCTATGCCACTGATAAATTCTTCTCTGCAATACTACATGCTAAGGTTATTGACAATGGAGCTTATCCAGAGTTCACTTTACAGGAGGGGGTTGTTAAGGAGAAAAAGGAAATTCTGTGTGGGGGAAGGAACATGATTGAGATCCAAAATTATTACTGCATTACATGATTCTCGAATTGGGGGCTATTCTGGATACAAGACACAATTTCCAGAATTAAAACTTACTTCTATTGGCCAAGAATTAAAACTGACATAGAGGAATGGGTGAAGAGTTGCTCCATATGTGCAGGGAGTAAAGTTGATTCCACCGCACATGATGGTTTGTTACAACCCTTGAAGATTCCTAACTCACCATGGAACAACATTAGTATGGATTTTGTAAAAGGATTGCCCAAGTCCGAAGGAAAATATCTTATCTTGGTTGTTGTGGATAGGTACAACAAATTTGGCCATTTTATAGCGATGCATCACCCATATACAGCTGAAACCGTAGCTCAAGTATTCTTGGATCAGGTTTATAGACTGCATGGACTGCCCAATGAGATAGTTTCAGACAGATACAAAGTATTCACTAGCCAACTATGGAGTGAGCTCATGAAACTTGCAGGGGTGAAGCTGGCGCTTAGCTCTGCCTATCATTCGCAAACTGATGGTCAGACTGAGCGGGTTAATAGAAGCTTGGAGACCTACTTAAGAAGCATATGTTCCCAGAAACCGCATTCATGGAGTAGGTGGCTTCCTCTAGCCGAATTCTGGTACAACACAACCCTGCATTCTAGTGCTAAGATGACTCCTTTTAAGGCCCTATACGGTTATGAAGCAACTCGCATTCCAATCCCATGTTATGCTAACACAGTGGGGAGTTCAGTCAAAGAATTCTTACAGCAATGAGAGGAGATTTAGAGTCTACTGCGAGAGAATTTATCCAAGGCAGTGGAGAGGATGAAGTTGAACACTGACAAAAACAGGAAGGAGAGGCAATTTGAGATTGGAGATCAAGTTTATCTTAAACTACATCCTTACCGCCAAAACTCCTTGCAGTTCAGAAGGAACATGAAGTTGTCACCCCAGTTTTATGGGCCTTATTCTGTGATTGAAAAAATCAGTGAAGTAGCATACAAATTGAACTTACCTGGAGCAGCAAGAATACACCCTGTGTTCCACGTTTCATTGTTGAAGGAGAAGCTCAAAGGGAAGGAAACACTATCTAGGGAACCCCCAAAAATGAATAATGATGGAAGCTTTGTAATATTTCCTATGCAGGTACTTGATTCTCAGATGAAACAAGGCAAAGATGGACCAAGAGAACAATGGAAGGTTCAATGGAGTGGATCGAATAAAGATCAATCTACCTGGGAAGACGCATCCTTGGTCCGCAAGCATTTTCCTATGGTTAAACCTTGTGGACAAGGTTCTGAAAGAGCAGCGGGGGATGTAACAAGTTTGCCAAATCCTAAAAGTTGGGGAGCCACCGCAAGAAGCAGCAGCAGAGAACAGAAGGGAAAGAAGGAGCAGATCTTGAAGGAAGCAATTATAACCGTTGAGAAATCGCTGGGAAGGGGAGAAGCTCTCAAGACTTTAAACTGACGACTTTATTAGTGAAACGTTTAAACTATGATTGTGTTTGTCTTAGTTATAATGCGTTTGCTTTATTCAAACTATTTAATGTTGGAGAATGTGCCCTAAAATGCAAGATATATGATATTGTGATTCTCTCTCCTGAATTCTCCTTCTTCCCCGCCTCCTCTCCTCTGTACTTTCTCTATTTTCTTGCGCAAGTAACAGGTGACGGTGTCAAACTTGTAACAAACTCTTGCAAGTTCGTTACAGTGTGGACATTGATTCGTGCCAGTGTGTGTTCGCCCCAGATGGCTCTAAAGATTGGGGTTCGATTTATGATTATTCCTGCTTGAATCACCAATTGAAGATAGGCGCTTTTAACTGAGTAAGCGTTTTCTTCACTTAATCACCATCTCCACCCATCTTCCTGTTCATAATTGAGTAACACCTTTGCAATTTTTGCGAGCAATCAGTTGAATTGGATAGTGTCCCTGTCTGTTAGGTTACGGTGCCAGTGCCAATTCCAGTACATTTGCGAGTTCAAGAAGACCCCTTTCCCTGCAATCGTTGTGTGTTTATCATCTGCCATAAGAGACAGTCAGTTGTACTTTTCTTTGATGCAAGTGTCTCCTCTCCACTTAAACGTCCCAAGCTTGATGGAGCAACCCTTTCCAAGCGTGCATTCAACATTTTCTCGAAACCATTCGTGTGATGTTTTAGTATACAGAAATCTTTCCACCAAGTTAAATCGGATTGAGTGAATGTAATGGTCTGTTTGGTAGTCAGATTTATCTTATCCGGCTCCGCGGATAACTGTTGGTTAGCTTTGGCCCATTTTTTTAACCTTTGTTTGGTATTGGGCAGCCGGGATAAAGGCCGAGAGAAAGCCTTTGTTTGGTAGTAGTGCTGGCCGAGGCGTATATCCTTCAATTTCTTTAATTCGGCGTTCATTTACCAAAAAACCCTCTAAAATGTGGTCCAAATGCCTTCTTTTTCTTGAAAACCTAACCCTAGTCCTCCATCTTCCCAGACGTTCGTCGGCGCGATTCGATGGAGAAGTCATCCGACGTCGCCGACCCTAACTTGTATCTTCTTTCGTGCCCGTGCCACCGATTGGTGAAGTCGCCTACAAGAGTTTCCTTGCACATGTATGTCTAGGCATACAAGGAGGAGCGCACGTATGAGAAAACACGTCCACTTTCATTTGTGGCCGAAGATCTGACATGAAATCCAATCATTGTTGCTCGGGATCGTGGAATCGAAGATAGGGAGGATAAGCCTCTTTGCCATGAGTCTTCATCTTGTGTGACAACTGAGCCCAATCCGAATGAATGGATGGCCTAATACTTCACCTATCATAGGATACTGTATTTTGGATTTCTTATGGTTGATCTGTTTTGATGAAATGCTCTGTGTAGGATGTATTTTGAACAAATGTCTACTAATGTTTTCAGTTGTTTTGTTATGTCCTAATCCAGAGTAATTCCGAGATTCTCATTGCATTGTTCTTATTATGTGTTTCAGTGAATCTGTTTAATCCCACTTGTTTTGAGAACTCATTGTTGTGTTTTCTGGAAGTAGCTCCTCTATCTTCGCTACGCAATGGTAGGATCTCTACCTAAAAAATAGAAAGCCAAGCCGAACAAGTGCTCTAAGGATATGTTTAAGAAAAGTATTCTTGAATCTCTATGGTTGGCAGATAACAATGAAACATTACAAATATAGCAACATTGAAATCCTAATGTCATATTAGGACTGGTGAAGCACATTGCAAGCATGGCCATTCTAAAATCGACAAATTGCACAACAATATAATGTATGGCCCTTACACTATGTGATGAATAGTAAAGCCCCACAACTATTACATGCACAACTACATAACACAACTAATAAACAAAAAAATGTTGAAGAAAACAACTGAACCAAATCCGAACTGCAATGCATACTTGAACCCAAAACCTGCAGTTGTGAATGAACCAAAACAACATCTTGCAACACAGCTGATAAACATTGAAATGTTCAAGATTATCAACGTTTTCCTAATCAACATCAAAGAAAAACAACATTAAGGTTATCATCCCTACATGTTCCTGATTGTCCAAAAACACAAGTTTTGAATGTCAATTAAGTTGTCCATCAAGAAACAATCGAATAAATTATGTGCGGACTTCTCCATACATATGGTTCCACTAATAGTATTGTCCTTCATTCTTAGGCAGGTGATCAACAAGGCGGATCCTCTTGGCGACATTCAACTCTTTGTGTCCTTACATATGCTTAAGCAATCAGGCAGTTTTCTCCATTTTAGACTCACCATCCAAAACTGCTCTTATTTGAGAAGAGTCTTTCCGCTCCAGTGCAGACTGCATCCACATTGGAGATGGTGTCTCCTTCTTTAGAGGCTAAGCTGTGCTGACTATTTACTTTCGATCTCCCATGCCTTCCACGGCTTACGCTAGAAGCACCATCCACACCAGACTGTGATTTATCAGCAACAGGAGTGTTCTTTGGCTCTGATTCTTGAATGTCTTCTTCGCCAAATTCGTCGGTTATTTTTTGCAACTCTGCTGGTGTCACGGGAGGTTCCTTCTCCACCACTAGATGGTCCCTTGCACCTGACCATGTTGCACGGTACTGGCCGAATAGCTCACACCGCAACTCGTAGTAAGGGAAGAACTTCCCTCTTAATGCTAGATGTTTGTTGTTCACCTACACAAAAGAAAAGTAGAGTCTGCATCTTAAGCAAAACCATAGCCACTTTGATTTATAATTAGCATTCAATGTAGGGAAGACACATTACTTGAAATGTATTCCTGATTATTACAGGGTTATCCCGTGTATTTCAAGGGATGACCCGATTCCCGAAGAAATTAACATTTTTAAACAAAAAAATAGTAAAACAAAGTAATAAAAAAAAACCTACTAAACACTAAGTCGATAGTTGAGAACCGCAATTCTTCAGTCATCTTCTTCTCTTCTCTTCTCTTCTCTTCGTCTTCACACTACACAGTGTAAGTTTCTGCTTCTACCTTTGTTGTTCTTCTCATTCTCTTCGCACAGTGTCACACCCTTGAATTCGTCTATCGGCCGGGCGCCTTGACCTCTTGCGCCCGATATGCCGTATAGAGGTTCTAGGTCCGGATCGTCGAGCAGAGTTCGAGTTTCATGAGTCATGTTGGGTTCTGCCTCGGACACTTTGACAAAAGAATGCTAAGTGTCGAGGTAGGGCTAAGTTCGCTCAAGTGGATATGGAGATAGGCCACAGAGGTTCGGGAAGCAGCGTGCCAGAAGAAGCAAATGAGGCGTGGATGCTACTTAATCGAGCAAACGTCAGAATCGCTCGGTCAAGTGAGTGTCTACCTCGGACGCTTTGGTGAAAGAAAGCTAAGTGTCGAGGCATGGCTCGGTTTGGAGGAATTCCGCTCGGTGATGACCGAGGGAGCATGCAGCTACCGAACGATGGAGTGAACGATGATGAAGTGAATTCGAGTTGGTCGAGCAAACGTTGGAATTGCTTGACCAAGAAGATGGCTAGCTCAGACGGTTTGATGAATGAACGCTATGTGTCTAGGCAGGGTTCGATTTGGAGATCATTGGCTCGGGGATGTGCGGAGAAGGTGAAGTCGTCGGCCGGTGCGCGGGCGAGACTGAACCTCTG
>JAOWBN010008093.1:0-11094 GCA_028565015.1 Pinguicula moranensis | reverse complement strand
ATTGAGTAATAATAAAATTAGAAGAGCGAAGATGACTACTAAAACTTTCTGGGTTTAGGAGAAACTTTGCATACAAGTAATATTATCCTAATCTGGAAAATTTGACAGTATACTGAAAATTAAAACCCATAATACATCACAAATGAAATCTGGAAATTACATTGTCCAATTTTGATCTATATTTTTTAATTCAAATAATCCTTGCTCCATGAAAGTTCTAACGTTAGCTCAAACAGGTGTTATTCAATTGTCCTTCACTATAAAACTTTCACTAGAGATAGGATAATCGAAATTAAAGTCTTTCTTTTGTCCATCAATTCGACTAGTCTTTTGCAGGAATATCTGTACTATTGATTCACTGTCACAACAAGAGGGAGATACTTCTGCTATGAAGAAGCCGACGAATTCTCAACCAGAACCCTAATGTTTACATATGTTTATATATTGGTAAGAATGTGGGCTTATGAAGTGGTTTAGTCTTTTTTAATATTTTTAAATTAAACCTGGTTTAATTTTTTTTAATATTATTATTACGGAGCGGAATGCGAAAACCGCAGTCTTTCAAGGCTGGCTCCACATTGCACTCCAAAAAACTGCAAAAAGCCCAAAATTGTAAACATCATCTGTAAGCGGAGTTCGCGGATGCGGAGTTTTCCCACCCCTAATTGTAATCATCATCTGTGCCGGGTGGTTTACAAGTAAGCCAGCTATTCCAAACACATGTATTTATCTTCTTAACCACTTGATAATTTGGGCGGTATTTTTGCTACAAACTTTCCGTGTTGTTCCTTTCATTATTTTTACTCACGAGTAAGGATCAGAAGATCATCACAAACATCGAATGTTTGAATATTAATGGAGTGGCAGAAAGCTATGTTCTCATATATGCTTTGTGAGATACAAGTTGAATACAATGGACAACTCTCCCCTCCTCTCCCCTTCCCTTGGGCGAAGTCAAGATTTTAAGTGAGGGGGTCTAATTTTTTTGGTTTAAATAGAGTGTGTCGGGTTGGGTTGAACCCATGGCAATTACATCAAAATTCTTACACTAAACCAACTAAGCTAAACAAATCTTATGCATTTATAGAAAATAATTATAGTTACAATATGATGGTGATTGAAAAATCAAATAATTTTATAATTTTTTTTATTTTAAATCTTGGGAGATCATGGCCCCCGATCCCCCATTGGCTTCGCCACTACTCCCATCTGCTGGCCGATTTAACCTATTTATAGTTACTATAACTGTGGCTTGAAGCCTTACTTACCTGTAGCGACACCTACGCCCAATCTCAAGGCTATCAGAATTACAACTATTGCTTCAGGTCCTAAATCTGAACCACCTAACAATGGTCATGGATCTAGGGGTCATCAGGCTCTAGATATGATGATGAGAGAGATCTGTGTTGCCATTGGCATGGGCATGATGAGTTGGTTTTACACCAACCAAAATCCAAAATGATTCACAAATAATATCAAATTAAAATCCAAAAATAAAAACAACTCAAAATTCCAAAACTAAAACCAAAATAGGTCATACATAAGGCAACATTGCCAATACAAATCAAATGTTACTTAAGTTGATCAAATCAGGTCAAGTTAGTAGACCAACAAGGATTTATTGTGGAGTTGCATTTATCTCTGTATACCACATAAAACAAGTTACAAGTTTGACTGTTACAGAAAGGAAAAGTAAAGTAATACATGAGAATAGTTTAAACATATAATCATTACCTGGATCAAGTTTGTACGTTTCTGGATCCTATGTCCCATCTAAAGTCTCTATGTCAAAAATGTTACTCAACAATTGTATGCACAAATAAGGGCATCGGCCATACAGGGGGACAAAGAACTCTAATTAACATCCAAGACACGTCCTCTGATGCTAAAGACAACATCATATTTGAGGAACCCATGGCAAGCTATTTGAATTGATTCGAGATCACGTGCAATGCCATACCCAAACTTAGAGTCATCGATGGGATACTCAAAAAATGCAGAGGCCTCACGACCGCGCCTTGAAACCGAGTTCCAAGCCAAAAAAGGAGAAACCTCCTTCACTAACAATCAATATGATCACTGGGGGATTTACAGGAAAAGTGTTGGCGAACAATTGAAAGACAAATGCTCGGGGGAGAGACCGGCTCAGCCATGACAAAAATGCATCCCTTAGCCGCTATGGGAATACGTATCGGGGAGTAATAGATCATGGAGGATCTCCATAAGTATGCTCCTATGGTGATCCTGATCAACTAAGGTAGTTCCGACGATATCATATCTTACAACGTGGGGTAGAAGTCGAGTCCCTAGGGGCCCTCAAGGTGCCTATCGTGTTGGGCAATGACACTAACATGACCACGCATATGGTGCACTTTGTGTTGGTCCAACAACTATTCAATTATGATGATGTTAGGAAGACCCAACTTGCTCCAGTTCTGAGTTGTCCTCTCTACTTACCATCAGCTCATGAAGTTTCCCACTGGCTCAGAGTGGGGAAAGTGGAAACTCATATTAGTGATTTTCTACGATTCCACTCTGGAACATCCCAAGGCGTCTCAAGTGAAGCACAACAATGGTTACTATCATCATCTTTACCAAAAATCCTCGAGGGAACGCTTGTCTTCAGGATGACACAACGAGTATTCTAGAATGCTCTTTCAAGGAAGCTCGACCATGTGACTCGAGGAGCAGAGGTTACAACTATCCAAGCATGCTGAAGGAGCACATCATGGAGGATAGTTGCCAAACGTAGATTCCTTTCTTGGGGAAAGATACCAGTGGAAGAATGTGCATCGACTTCCTTGACTCGAGCAAAACATTTAAGCAAAGTTTACCGCCTGTTAACCACCGGGTTGGCCATGCCACCACTACTGCGTAGTAGTGGTGGCCCACCAAGCGATGCCATGGATAAGATTACGGCCTTTATCCTTTATCATATTTTCTTTAAATGTATGCTTGGCATCCTTTTTGAAAAATACTTTCAACAGGGAAAATCACCAAAGACTAACCTCGTTTGAGGCACCTGACACGATGAAAGCTTAGGAAAATGCAACCTTCACAACGCACATTACCCGATTCAAGGTACCTCACAACCTGGATATCAGGAGTCATAGGACTTCCCACATGGAAAATGTTCTTAACCAATTCCTCCATCATCCTCATATTTCACCCACCCTCCAAGGGTTTCTACTCTTGATTCGGAGATTGCCTCGAATTCGAAGGAAAGGTATGCTCCTCGAAACTATCCTTTCTCCAACGGTCCAAACACACATGATCTAAGGAAGCACGACCCCTGTCCAGCTGTGAGAGGAGGATCTCCCAACACTTCCTCCCCTCCTGGAATACGGCGACAGTAAATATCCACTCAAAAGAAGATCATCGTAAGCATTCCTCGAGGACCTCTTCACTGCATCTTGCCTTCGCTGCATCCAGCTTCTCTTGCAAAGTTTGCAGACGACACTGCAAGCGTGGCTCCTCCTTCTTAGACCTCTCATGTGCTTGTCGTTCCTGATGCACCCTCTGTCGTGCTTTCTCTACCTCTTCAAAGAGTCAATGGACGAAGACCTAGGAGCCCCTCAACGAGGTTACAATTTGCAAAAGAGGGAAAAAGGTTTTCGTTAAAATGGAATGGAAGGGATCCATTACAAAGGATGAACACCGGGCATACCTGGCTGTGGACCTACTGCAACCTATCCCATGGACACCGCGCCTCGACTTGATCCCATGATATTTGCCCGATCCATCATCAGAGTTTGAAGCTCGTCTAGCAGCTCATTAACGATGGGGTCTTTCCCAAAGTGAGTCAAAGCTCATTGGTGCAGGCAATAGAAATCCTTGTTCAACTCCACCGAGAAAGATGTCGTGATGCTCCTCACAGACAAGCTACCATTTTTTTCCCTAGTAGAAGGATGCTCGATGGGAGCATGGTCGGAGGGAAATGACTGAGGAGACTTTGGATCTGTCAGAACGTGGGCCTTAGGGAGTTTTGCTAACCCTGAAGACTCGCACAAAGGTTCTGATGATGACATGCTACTAGCAGAAGCGCATTGACCCAGACTTGATGTTGCTGAGGCAATAGATCCCTGGGCCTTGGGAGTCACTGGAGGAATAGAAGATCCAGCCCCTTCCACCAATGTCGTCGAAGGTGCCTGCCTTTCTCTCTCCCCGACAAATTGACAACTACTGAAAGTTCAGTTCGAAGAAAGAAGAAAATAAGAAAATAAGGAGGCATCTATGGGTCAGCCCCCATACCTAGGGAACCCATATATTCTACCATTAGCGAAAGGTCTGCTTGGGCCAGTATCATCTTATCAACGTATGAATCCCCCTCAAGAAAGAACTATAAATGGTTGTCTAAAAAGGCAATAGACAGCCTCTCTGGCCTGGCCTCTGCTGATTTGGGCTCCGTGTTGGTGGTCAAATTAAAATACCAAAAGAACTCAAACAGAGTGCTAACAAAGAAGAAGTCCAAATCCCAGCCATAAGAGAAAGGAGAAAAGACCTTACCATACCCATACCATCAAGAGGATAGAGGTTCAGCAGGAGTACATTAGGAGTCAGAAGGTGGAGAAAGCAGCCGAGAAGAAAGTGAAGATAGCCTGGATGTCAAGCTCCACAGCCAAGATTCGACAAATCACTAGAAAAGCAATCATATGGGTACAACTGTAGGGAACAAGATGGAATGGAGCCATATGACAAAATGGAAAGAGGGTCTATATACGATGAAAAATGGATGATGGAGCCCTTTGAAGAGTTGTGCCTCGAACACGGCAAAGCATCCGTGAGTGGACAAGTAATTCAGTCCTCTGGTATGGTGTCACTAACACATAATCAAAAGGTATGTGATACCTCATCCACAGATCTTTCAATCTCTCACCTATCATGGAAGAGCTTGCCTCCCATAAGGAGCACTGCCCCTGCACGTAGAATTTGTGAACAAGGATTGTACGTGATGACTCATTTATGTTAGATTCGACCATGTATCTTTACCTACGAGCTTAGACGCAGACGACAATGTTTTATGTAGTACGCAACAGGTGAAATGGAAGACATACATGAGGGAAATGGATTGTCAGGGAAGAAATTAAAAGTTGCGATAAAAGAGGAAATAGAGTATAAGGAAAATGAACCACTAGGTAAGTATAAATCATGCGTGCAAAGGAAATGCAACGGAGGGAAAAGCTACAAAGTTCAAGGGCTATATAGCTATAACTCTAAACTCAAGGGATTCATGATGTGTGTTGGAAAAAGGTTGGCGAAAGACCCATTCAGTGTCAAGCCCATCTGCTCAGAAGAGGAGGTTTGCATAGATTGTCTTGAAGAGTGGCCATAACTCGAGGAAACTATCTCGTGCAACTGCATCACTTGGGTTCGAGGAGGTCGGCCTTGCGCTAGCGATAGGGTCCTCGAAGAAGGGCACATGCACTCTCCCCCCGATAAGGACTTGACGGCAACCGCCCACAAGTGGGGCATGCAATTAGCCATCATATAACTTGAGTTCGAAAAGGAATGACCTCGTATCACTCACAAGGCCCCGAGGCTTGCAAATACATCCCCCAACAAGGATGAGAAAGCCGCCGCCTGACACACCTATCTCATCAAGTCACTGACAAAAATGGATAACAAGCAATAACAACTACCATAAGTGGATCATGTGGTTAACAATCATGTTCATGTAAAAGTATCAACATATCCTTTTATGTATTCTATAAATAGGCTGATGAGCTAATGAGAAAAATAAGAAATTCTTTTTCTTTGTATCTCTTTTCTCCAAGAGTTGCATCGTGTAAATCAAGGAAATTAAGCAAAGTACACACACACCCTTCACACATGTTTTCCATGGTTTCATCAATTATGAATTATAAAATTATCCTTAATCTTTTTGAAAATTTTCATTTGTTTACCAATACAAGTACAAAATACAACAGAAACCTACTAATCGAGATAAGGTATTGTTTTGTACCTCTAAAAAAAATAGATTATCCTTCTCCTTTATTTCTCATATTATTTTAACATGAGTATTTCAAAATTTCATTTATACTTTTTCTTTTTTCAGCCATAATTACATTTTTGTTGTCCTTTTTTTTTCAGTCTTTCTACTTACAATAACAATTCTGTAAATAAACGAAAGATGAAAAATATTATTTCTACATCTTCTATTTTTTAGTAGTTTTTTATAAACACTAAAAACTTCTAAAATGATAAGAATAAAGATAAACAAAATGAGAAGATAAAGCTGAAATATACGAATTACAAAACAGACTTTTACAATACAAATTATTCTTAATTGTTTATATTTAATAGTTAAGAAGGTAAGTTTATTTAAAAAAGTGTTGGGATACTAAAATGTCAGCACATATAGTTTTTTTTTAAGTGTTCGCACATATAGATTGAAATGATCAATTTAGTTTTGGTACCGTGTCCCACCTTATCGATTTATCAGCAAGATTATTTTTGTATGACTTCATGAAAAAAGCAGGTGCCGAATAAAAGCGTTATAATTTGAAAATTTTAACGCATTGATCGACCTAGGCCACCTCATAAAGTCACGAAATTTTATTTTTATCTTGAATATTATAACAATACTCTTTTTTTAAACATAACTGGAAATAAAGTAAAACCTCTTCCTTTGGGAGATGAGACATGCGAGGATGTAGTTTGACCATTTTATCATGCACGAAATTTCTACTGATTTTCAACTGCGGAGCCAGAAATTTAAAGGGACGAGAGTCAAATTTTTCAGTTTTGAACAAAGCGGATCGAATTGGTTAAAACCGCAAAAAAAAAATCAATTTTTCTTGCGGAATTTGAGCAGAAGATATAAGAAAATTTAATAAATTTCATGTGGATTTCTGAAAATATATTGTTTACTAAAAATATACAGCATAATTTTTTTTGATAACTGAGGTGTCCGACATCCCGAAACCCGACTAATCCTCAGGGTCCATGTACCGCGAACTCAACACATGGACCAGTTAAGTCGCGAGACGAAGCCCGGGGTCTAACCCGAAATATTCACTACTAGCGGAAATTGAACTTTGTACCTCTGGGCAAACCCTGAGGCATGACACTTTACCATTGGACAACACGTCGGGATGAAATATGCAACATATATCTTATTTTTTTTGGATTTGACTGATAAAATATTCAAAGCAAAAAGATTTTTAATTTACGAAATAATTTTTTTTAACTATAATCTCAAAAATAAATATATTAAAGAAAGATGAATATATATATATATATATATATATTAAAAATTATCTAAGAAAATATAAAACAATATCTATTAAAATTTATTTATTAACTCTTTATCAATGATATAAAATATATAACCATACTTGTACATATGTGAACATTGGTCCAATAGTTGGAACCCACTTTTGAATTCATTCAGCTCATTTATCGAGGATTGAAGTCCCATGTGCAGCTGATTTTTGATTTTGAGATTGTAAAAAAAAAAAAAAATGTGGTTTGTCGACATTGGATTGGAACACAGGATCTTGTATTCGAATATCCAACCGCCTACCAACTGAGTTACGATGACTTATTACATTATTAGGTGATCAAATTAATTAATTTTTTTTTATAATATTTTTCTTTTTAAATTTCAGGAGGAACATGTCCCGCCCCTGACTCCACCCCTAACTGGACGGAGAGGCTGAGAAGGGGAACAAAGGTCATAATCCGCAAAAATTTAAAAAAATTATTATATATGTATTTTTTTTTCTAGTTTGCCCTCTTTTGAATATATAAAAATTATATATATTTTTAACTATTCATAAGGTTTGTTTAGATTAGTCGTATAGCAGTGTCAGATTCAAAACAAATGGTTAGTGTTCGAATCCCGTCAGTGCTCTTTCAATTTTTTTTAGAAATCAAAAGCAACAAATTCCAACCTTAATGAGATTTGATCCTTGTTTGATATATTCAAATTCCATAATGTTAACCACTAAATCATAAAGAATTGATGAAATTATATCAATTCTAATAGATCTTGGATCATTTTTAAATATATTTTGTTACAATTGTTTAATATAATTTGTTTGATAATTTGATATTTAGTTGGATGATTGACCAATCAAATTTTAAAATTTTGAAATTATTTCTGTTGTAAATAAGACCGCTATTGGTGCAAAATTATGATTGTCTTTGTATCAAACGATCGCTGTAACTTCGGAACATGTATATTCGACCAAACTAGATCCTTACTTATATTAAAATATAATTTATTTTAATTAATTCTAATATTAAATTAATTTTAAAAAAGGAAAGGAGAACTAAAATTAAATTTTTTATCAGCACAAAAGCAGGCCCTAACTACAATCCTTATTTATCTCTCCTATGAAATTGATGATAATTTTGTTTCAGTACTATAATGTTGATGGGTATTTTTTTTTTCAAATTATCTGTTAGAGACAACAATCATTATAATAATTATCATATTAAATATCTTAATAAAAATATTATTGATTTAACATTTTTGTCAAAAATATTGTATAAGACAACAATAAAATTAATTATGTAATTTTTTTATACGTTAATTCATTTTATTGTAATTATTTTAATTTGTACCACAATATAATAAATTAGCGAATCAAATTCAATCCTCAATTCTGTTCAGCCCGAAAAAAATTGATTCCCACCCAATTTCTTGATTTAGCCCGACGTAGACAATAAACAAATCGTTTTCCAGTGATTTAGCGTCCTGTCGATTGCCACCTAAACCTGTTCACGCATGGCTCCATGTATGTGCATTATTACAGCATTTTCATAAAGTCCCCTTGTTCGTCTCCTGTTTTTGAACCTCCCAAGGTGTGTCCTGTCCTGTCAACAAAATTACTAATTATCATGCTTTAAAGGAAACTCATAACAAGACACTGATTAGAGAGTCACCTCACAGTCTGATTAGATGGAGACAGGCCCAACTCAATAACTATTTATTTATTTTTATTTTATTTATTTATTTATTTATTATTTTTTTTTTTATTTTTTTTTTTTTTTATGAATAATGGGTATTCGAACATAATTCCAAGGAGATCAGCAAGCATATCTAAATTCGATTAATTTTCGAGGTCATGACCAGATGCTAACTCACTCATGATCGGGTAATATCGCGAGCCGAAATTGTGTTTCTGAGGCCCGGTGGCGTGGTTCTACGGGGTGTCATCCAATGGGATCTAACCACTGACTTCTAGGCAATCCCTGAGGCCAGTGCTCTACCACTGGGACAACGCATTAGGGTTAACCCAATAGCTAATCATGCCCGGCCTAATTTTTCGATAGGTGGGTGACCCAGCCCATCATTTATTTTTATATTGTTTAAAAATTATTTCCCCCATCTCCCAAATCAAACCATTATTTTTATTTGAAAAAACAAATCTCATTTTTATTTGAAAAGGCCCAAGCTTAATATTTTTTGTTTTAAGCTAAGTTTTACATTTGTACTTGAAAAGTGACAGAGAATCTGCTTTGTCCTCAATCCATTCTCAAGTTTAAAAGACTTGTGCTACCATCAAAGAATCCTCCACAATCCACATACAGCTTGCTAGTCAAGCTGACAAAAAGGACTGTATTTGTGTCGACTCTGACCCATTTCGTATAAATCCACTTGAAAAACATGTTTATCTAGCAATAATATGTGGACGTCGATAATCCATGGCCCAGACCATATCAGTTATCACCTCAACAACAGAGGCCATGCGACATGACAACAAATTTCCCATCAAAATCGCCCATGATGCCATGTGAGGTTCGAAATGGTTTATTCATCATACAAAAAAATATGTATAATCCAAACCTAAACAATTACCCAATAATTAAATCCTGTTGCAATTTGTAGAATTCATTAGATTGCAGGTTTGCATTAACAACCACCACGTGGCTTTGTTGGCCTCGCTTGTCAACAAACACGAGCAGCTGAACCACGTCGAGTGATGAAGGTTTGTCTCATTTGTCTTATTTATAAGAGAAACGAATATGAGTGTTAGAATATAGTGTATATCTCATGTGAGCTTGAAAAGGGTTGATAAAAAGATCATCTAAGTGTCAAGATCATTTACTGCTAAGAAGAGAAGATTTGCCAAGTATATAGGCCATTTCGAAGACTGCCAGTTATCTACCTCATGCCTCTGCATCACATGGGCGAGGAGAACGATCTCGTGCTAGCAATCAGTTCCTCGAAGAGGGGCACATACATTGCCCCAATAAGGACTTGACAACCACCACCCTCAAATCGGACATATGTTTAGCCATTACATTACACGAGCTCGATGAGGAATGACGACACACCAATCATAAAGGTCCTCGAAATAGGTAGGTGCATCACCCAACAAGGAGGAGACAGTCGTTGCGTGACACATCTATCTCCTCGAGCTGATGACAGGAGAGATAACATCAACTGTCACCCACCCATGAGTGGACATTGTGACTAACAATCATGTCTATGTAAAAGTACCAATACACCATTGTATGTATTCAATAAATAGGTCAATCCGTTAATGAGGAAGATAAATAATTATTGGGGAATACACTCAAGTATACTTATACTTATTTCTTTTGTATTTATTACTCCAAGAATTGTATGGTGTAGATCAAGAAAATATTGGCGAAACACAAGCATACATGCATCCATCGTACACATTTTCTCCCTGGTTTCATCAATATCTCATTTTGAAAGTTACAATAAATTGATTTGGTGCTAAGCATTTTATTAGAATAACTCATAATTGTAACCCTGAAGGGTTGGCTTAGTTTTAAGGACTTGGACTTCAATCTCTTAAGGAGGTAGAGGTATAGGATCAATTCTCATTAAATGCAAATAATTCTTTGAGGCCACATTTGTTAACCAAAGGGTAGAGTTAACCTCTAAAGGCCCGAGTTTTACCCGATCTATGTGGAGGGGGCACTTCGCATGGCCCCCATGAATTAGTTGGGTCAAAAATAATTTCGAACATCATGATTATCAAAAAAAGAAAGAATAGATCATATTTATCTTTATAAGTTAACTTACATGCACATTCCAAGGTCCAAGTCCACCACAAAATTAAACGGACTAGGTCCCGTAAATTTCTACAATAGGCATTACAGTAAGAGAAC
>JAOWBN010008082.1:0-11095 GCA_028565015.1 Pinguicula moranensis | reverse complement strand
CCCATGCCATTTTCACACAAATTCGAATCATTCATGCCCCCATTGAAGGCATTTAATGTGCCTTCCATGTCGAGAGTCGCAACTTTTGCCATTTCAGTTAGACCAACAGTCGCGACACTTGGGATACCATCTTGCAGAGTGCCGCCAGCCACACGCGCCCCTGCGGCCACGCTGTGCGCCAGAGCACCGTTCACTGTAACACCATCCATTCTCACATTTGCCATCTCAGGAACGGAATTCGGCCTTTGCAGCAGAGTATGGAAGACCGTAACGATGAGAGGGCCAGTATGATTCAAACTCTCCAAGGCCTTCATCGCACATCTCACTCCGCCGGATTTGGAGATTCTAGTCGGACCACCATTAGCAACTTTCGCAGCATCGTTCAACAAAATCATTGTTCCGGCCACCAATGAGGATAGGAAGGCCCCCAAATACAAATTTTTCGACCACATCCTCACCTCGACAGCAGCACTGTGAGAGGGTGTGCCCCAACGACGCTCACCGTCCGCCGAGAATTTGGTCCCTCCCGCCGCAGCAGATCCATCTTTTTCGCCATTTCCGACCAAGTGTTATTTGGGCTTTTTTGCCATCTCCAGAGAATGCTCCAACCAACTAAACTTTAAGTCCCCATATTTGTGGCGGAAGATTCTTCGTTGCCTAGTTCATACCTCCTATGTACGTATGAATATGCCTGATTGAGTTTGTAGTAAGTAGTAACTAATAGCGTAGCGTAGCAGAGCAGATAGCTAATTGGATGCTTTTGGTATAAATGGGTTTTTTCGGACCAACTCGGGCTATTGACTTCACTGAGTATCTATTTTTCTTATTTTTGCATCGTTAGTCCCTATTTTGTATTATTTTTTTTAGATTATTTTTTTTAGCTTTTTTTTAGATTATTTCAAAAATAGTATTTTAAAATTTTACTTCTCTTTTTCATTTTCCTCCTTTTTTTCAGTCAAAACTCATTTTTTGAGAAGTATGTAGGAGACTACTTTTTTTTCTACTTCTATTTTTAATGGCAATTTCATAAATAAATTAAAGTTATCTTATCAAATTTAACTATAAACACTATTTAAACAAATTACAAAATTTGATTGCAAATACTATTTCGATAACTTTTCATTTTTTTTTATAGTTTTATCAAACACTCACAAAATACAAAATTAGAAGGAGAAGTAAAAAAAAAAATCACTATGGATAAAATATATGCCCTTATTTATGTTGTCAATGTCATCACTGTTCGTACTATTTTTTCTATTGTTGGTACTTGTCGTTAGCCTCTTCGCCAAGTTGATGTCAAGGAAGTTGAATCGGTAGTTGATTATGGCACGACTAGTGTTCTAAGGAATAAGTTCGCCAAGTTGATGTCAAGGAAGTTGAATCGATAGTTGATTATGGCACGACTAGTGTTCTAAGGAATAAGTTCGATTGCTTTTTCAAGGATCGTTTCGATCACATTTCAAATTTATTAGAACATTTTTTTTCCATGTGTTCACCCAGTTGATTTTTTTAATTTTTAATTTTTTTTAAAAGAAGGATCAAGGTTCACCATTTTCCGTCCAAATGGCTCAACCCCACCTAGTGGTTGGAGAAAAAAATGTCTTTGCAACTAAGTTATACCTCGACTTGCTTCTAATGCTCAGTAATCCAAATGCTAACTGATCTGCGACTTGGGATTAAGAAGCATTTTTTTTCAAGTGGCCATTTTAGGATGAATTAAGAGTGAATTTCTTGAGTTATCCCAATCAACTAGATATTCGTTACCAAATAAAATAATCCTGGGTCACATGAATACAATCCAATTTCATATCATTCGAGCTCATAATACAAATCACGAACGAATTAACTATGACCCTTCCCAACCAATTAGGACATAGCACATATATATAATAAACTTGTCATGAACAATTTTAACACTAACTGTTACATGTATTCAAACTTAGGGCGTATTTAATCCAAATTTTTCAAGGATTCAAAACACAATTAGACAGAATTTTTGAAGGGAGTCTGAGCCCACCGGGTACGGCCCAGGGCCCTAGATCCACTAGTGATTCAAACTCTCATTTGTTTCATAAAAACAAAAATTCGTTATCAGTTACTCTCTGCTGCAACTAATTCCACATAATTGATTCCCTTTTGCATTGTGATCATCATGCACTTTATTTCACAATTTGGATGAACAATCCCACCTTTTCCCGGTATAATCCCTTAAAGCACATATTTTCGTGCACAAGTCCCCCAAAGATGGATTTCTGAGCACTTGGAGAACGACACAATATTAAAGGTTTCAAGTCTTCTGGAGTGATAAACTTCCATTCCTTGGGAGGGAAATGGAAGTTTGAATTTTGACTCCAGAAAAGCATCAAGGAAACTGAAACAGAAGAAGCACAACTGGTTAAACACAGAGGATTCAGTTTCCACGAGTCCAAAGTATCAATTGAAACTCCATTGCATTGTGAGTGAACAAAAAAGTTATCTACGATACGACAGGATAAGATGGGTATCACTCTAACATGGGCATTGTCGCAACCCGTATAAAATGTAGATGCAACTTTCCTTAAGCATGAAAGTCACAGTTTTTCAAACTTTATTTTGGCTCAAATTTACTTCAAAGGTGATTAAGATCGCTACTGTTAAAGGAACCCTCCACGTCAATCAATATCATGTCCTTAACTTGTTGCTTCTTGATCTGTAGCAGCTTCTTCTGATGGAACAGGAGCTCCATCTGCAAAGAACGTGCAAAAGACCAAGTTAATGGTTGACTGCAAGAAATGAGAGTCCAAGTTTAATTCCTAATACATCAGGATCCTGCTGCTCTGATAAAGGAAATAGGTGTTTGTTCAAGCTTCAAAACTAAACATAGAATAGTGTTTTTATTGGTCATGAATTACACGAGTAAGTTATGCAAAAACTCAACCAGCTAGAATCGGAGACTAAGTGTTGAACTATCAGACTATGGAACGAAAGTGCAAAGAAGATGAAGCCAACAATCAGAGTTTAATCAACAAGCAGGCTGAATGATTAGCTGTTGAAGATGGAGCACAGCTGCTGATGTTGGCTGTGAGAAAAACGGAGAAAAACGTGGGAGGCAAAAACATGCTTTACTTCAAGATAGCATTCCCGGATTGGGACACGTGGACGTGCCTCAACGCTTCGATCCTCCCTGGTATGCTCATGGATTCGTGGATCTATGGAGCCAAATTTGATGAAAACCTACGTGTTTGTGAGTGATGCATGGAAAATATGGTTTAGTGTGGTGAAATGATGTGGAACTATGAACCACACTTGTTTAAGCTGAAAAGAAATGCAGTAGATCTTAGGCAAGGGAATGGTATCATATGTGATTTTTTGGAAAGCTAAAGGTCATATGCGACCAATATGAACAACTACGGCCAATTCCATATGTAGATGGGGAAATTGGACTGTTACTGACAAGAAGAGACAATGAAGATAAAGTGATGGAGTTTCTGATGGGGTTGAATGACATTTATAAATGCAAAAGAGGGCATATTGTGTGCACTGAGCCACTGCCAGATATTGATACAGTGTACAATATCCTGATAACAGCCATAAAGCAGAGACAAATCAGCACTACTATTTCAACAGACAATGTTGGTTTGAATGCCGCTATGTTGGCAAGAGCTGGAGATTGGAAGAAAGATGCTAGAGGAGGTTAGAGAAGTGACAAAAGTCATCTAAAATGCAGCCACTATACAAAATCTGGGCACACAGTAGATGAATGTTTTAAGCTGAAAGGGTATCCAAGCGTATGGACTGAAAGAAGAAATGATAAGAGTGGTCTGAAGTGCACACATTGTACCAGAATAGGACATTCAGTTGAGGGTTGCTTCAAGCTAAAAGGATATGCTGAAGGCTAGTTTGATTAGAGAAAGAAGGGGAATCAAAACTACTCTGCCAACCAGTTTGAGTTAGCTGCTGATAGAAAACAAGGGCATACACCACTGGATTTGAAGGAAGGAGATATCAATAACTTGTATGAACTATGAAGTTATAGGAAACATGCAAAAGGAACTGCAGAGACCTTCTAAAGGAAAATGGATACCTAATCAGACTGGCAAGACGATGGTAAACATGGCTCATTATGATGATTTTGCAGGTACCAAGATCTTTCACTCAATGTCATCTCTTACGCATGATGATATTTTTGCACATGAGTAGATAGTTGATACTGGTGCAACTAATCACATGTGTATTGCTCTTGTTGAACATGTGCCCTTTCACCACATTAACACCAGTTTGGCTGCCGGATGGCAGTGTTAAATCTGTTAAGCGCAGAGATAATGTTTGTCTGTCCAAAGAAGTTGTTTTGGAATCATGCTTGTATGTACCAAGTTTTAAGTATAACCTTCTGTCAGTGAGGAAACCTTCACTGACCTCAGACTTGTGTTTTCACTTCTTGCTTGATCAGTGCATACTGCAGGACCTAAGAGTACACAAAATTGTTGTAGTGGGGAAAGTGAAGAGGGAACTATACATTCTGAATTCCAACTCATTTGATCAAGAAGCCATACTGAAGGGATAAGACGCCCACTCCTCGTACTTGTTGACTTCAAGAATAGCTGTAAAAATTTGTTGACAACTAGTAGACATGTTGAGGCATATATAGCTATGAATTAAGATATACTGCATAGTAGACTAGGCCATCATTCTCTTGATGTAATGAAGCACCTGAACAATTTTGATGATTTTACAATAATGCATAACACACTTCGTTCTTGTGAAATATGTCCCATGTCTAAACAAAGTCGATTACCGTTTAATGACAGTTTACATAGATCAAACCAGTGCTTTGATCTCATACAGATGGATGTTTGGGGCCCATACAAACTTCCATCTATCACTTCAGTATTTCTTGACCATTGTTGATAACTGCAGCAGGTGCACGTGGACATACTTGTTCAAGAACAAAGACCAAGTGCCTAGATTGGTGAAAACATTCATCCTAATGATCAAAACATAGTTTGACAGAATGGTGGAGGATGTTAGAACAGATAATGGGATAGAGTTCTTGAACACACACTGCTTGGATTTCTTCCATGACAATGGAATACTGCATCAGAAAAGTTGTGCTTACACCCCTCAACAGAACGACCTAGTTGGGAGGAAACATTGAACGCTGCAGGTTGCACGAGCCATGCTGTTCCAAGCAAAGCTGCCAAAACTACTCTGGGGAGAGGCAGTGCTTACTGTCACATATCTGATCAACAGATGGCCAAGTAGAGTGTTGAATTGGCAGTCACCCTTCGATGTTCTATTCCAGTGCAGTCCTGAGCTATCCAGTCTAAGAACTTTTGTCTGCTTGTGTTTCGTGATGGATTATAGACCAGACAGGGA
Source organism: Pinguicula moranensis (assembly GCA_028565015.1). NCBI lineage: Eukaryota > Viridiplantae > Streptophyta > Magnoliopsida > Lamiales > Lentibulariaceae > Pinguicula > Pinguicula moranensis. The sequence continues at coordinate 5,740 of JAOWBN010008082.1, read as the reverse complement.
CAAGCTTGATTAGAAAGACATGAGGGGCATATTTGTTGGCTACCCTTCGGGATCCTTCGGGGCAAAAGGGATACAAGATCTATGTTCTTGACTTGTTGAATCCCGAGATGTTTTCATGAGGCTCATTTTCCCTCAATCTCCGATTAGAGTGATGATGCCATTCCCCTGCTTCAGTTTGTACCTTAGTATGATGCTGATGAATCAGGTGCTCTTAGATCCCAGTCAATGTCATTGGAGGTGCCAGAATCTGTTGCTCCAGATCAAGGCCTTTCTCTTCATCACCATTTTGATGCAACCACAAATTCACCTGCATTACCTGTTGGACCACCAACTGTTGAGGTTGAGGTGGCACGACAGTTGAGAAGAAGAAGCACGAGGTATACTAGCACCCCATCTTGGCTGGACGACTTTCATGTGTTCTCCACTCATACTGATCATGCATCCTCACACATGAACCCTCCTTCTGACTGTTCTTGCTACTTTACAGGAAGCTACTGTGACTTTGCGGCAAATCTCTCCAACATAAATGAGCCTATACATTACAATCAGGCCAGAACTAATGTAAATGGATATAGGCAATGAAACAGAAGATAACAACTCTTGAAGAGAACAAAACCTGATGGGAAGAGAGCCATTGGATCAAAATGGGTATACCATGTCAAGTACAAGCCTGATGGCATGGTGGGTAGACAAAGCGAAAATTGTTGCAAAGGGAAACAATCAGATTAAAGGTGAAGGCTTCTCTGAAATCTTCAGCCCCGTGGCAAAGGTAGTCACTGTACGCCTACTCCTTGCACTAGCATCATCCAAAAAATAGGATGTCCATAAGCTAGATGTAAACAATGCCTTTCTGCACGGCAACTTGGATGAAGAAGTGTACATGCATCCTTCCTTAGGATATGAGAAGGCAAAGAATGGACAGATTTGCCAGCTGCTGAAATCTCTCTATGGCCTCAAGCAGGCATCCCGACAGTGGAGCATTGAGTTCACTGTAGACTAAGTGCTTATGGCTTCAAGCAATCCTACAATGATCTCCCTGTTTTTTTACTCTTTCCACACCCAGTCACCAACTGTTTCTCCTTATCTATGTTGATATGTATTGATTACAGGGACTTCGTTGGTGGAAATGAGCAAAGTAAAGACATACCTTGATGATGAATTCACCATCAAGGATCAAGGGGTGGCCAAGTATTTCATTGGAATGGAAATAGTAAAATATCAGGTAGGGATTTATATCAGCCAGCGCAAGTATGTACGCGATTTGCTGAATGATTCAGGGTACTTGGACTGCACCCCAGCTCCACTCCAATGTCAGGTGATCTGAAGTTTGAATCCCTTGATCAAGATAACACTCCACTCTACCATAATCCAGAGAAGTACCACAGATTAGTTGGCTGTCTTCTGTATCTCAATTACACCAGGCTAGATTTGACTTATATTGTTCAGCAGCTTAGTTAATTTGTTCATCAAGCTCATGACTCGCATTGGAATGCAGCCACTCATGTGCTCCGGTATCTAGCTGGAAATTAGTCTCTTGTCTTGTTCTACTCTAGTACAACATCTTCCACTTTGACAGCCCATAGTAATACAGATTAGGGCAGTTGCCGCACCGCGAGGCATTCACTAACAAGTTTTAGCGTCTTCCTTGTATCTAGTCTTATCTCTTGGAAGACAAAAAAAAGCCGCAATAGCATGCTCCTCAGCAAAAGCAGAGTATAGAGCCATGGCCAAAGCTGTCCGAGAACTTCAATGGATTGCATACATGTTGGCTGATTTTGAGATCACTCCTGTTCCTCCCACTCTTTTTTGGTGTGCAACCAAGCCACCTTGGATATAATGGCCAACCCAGTGTTCCATGAGCGAACATAACACAGAGATCGGCTACCACGTGGTCAGTCAATACAAGTCCGGTTTCATTCTCCCGCAGCATATTAGGTCCAAGAATTAGCTGGCAAATGTTCTCACGAAGGCACTTCCTGTGATTGCCTTTCGCTCCATTTTCTGCAAGATGACCTTGTGAAATGCTCATTTTGAGGGGGTGTTGAACTATCAGACTATGGAATGAAAGTGCAAAGAAGATGAAGCCAACGATCAGAGTTTAATCAACAAGTAGGTTGAACGATCAACTGTTGAAGATGGAGCGCAACTGCTGATGTTGGTTGTGAGAAAAACAGAGAAAAACATGGGAGGCAAAAACGTGCTTTTACTTCAAGAAAGCATTCCCGGATTGGTACACGTGGACGTGCCTCGACGCTTCGATCCTCCCTGATCGAATGGCGCATATGGGAGTTGAATCAGTTACGCTTTTGTTAGTATAAATGCGGTTTTTATGTAGTTTGTAATTATGTGAGAAAATGAGAAAACAGGAAACGGTTGAGATTGAATAAGAGAGTTCTCTCTAGAAAAACTCTGTCTTCCTTCTTCGATCATCTTTGAACACTTTTACAAGGATCAATTCAAGGATCCTTGAGCTTCTAAACTAAGATAGCTCAGAATGAAGACATATATGTCCTGCTAGAGTTTTAACAAACCATATGTACCTTCACCTTCTGATGGTGCATAAGGAGATTTGCGGTATCGAGTTTGTTGTTGTGATGGCTGGAAAAGAACATATAAAAGAATGTACTATTCAGATTGGCAAAAAGGAAAAAAAGTAAATGCATCTTTTGAAGGAATGAGAAAGAAATAAACAGAAAAATAAGCAACTGTGAAAAAGTTTTGAGGTCCCAGCTATTATGTTCTCAACCTCAATACTCTAATATATCTAGCAAGGGCTGCATTCCTTTTAGTAAATGCGTTAGACAAATACTGAATACAGAAACCAGCATTAGAAAAACTAGTTGCAATGATCGAAAAAGCTACAATACATACCACCCTTTAAATTAAGAAAATTCATGTAATTAGCTTCAAGTTTGACTTGAAAAGAAGTAATGTATAAAGTACCTGTAACTTGGGCCTGAGAGCCTCAAGTGGTCCTTTGGGCTTTTCTGCACCTTGCTGTGGTCATAGAAGAAGAATGAATTAACTATAAATTTGAAAGGAATACCTCTCTGACAGCTTCAAGAGTGAAGAAATGGTTCAACGCTATCAAAGGAGTACCTTTCCAAGTGCCCAATCAGCAGAATCAAAATAGGCACGTTCATGATCCTGACAAGAAACGGAAGCTCTTCAAGTATGACCATTTGGATGCATGAAAAAATTACTCAAGACGGTTACTTAGTGGTACTTTAGATATCAATGGTGGTTTTTTGGGTATAATTCCTCCATATTTCTTCTTAACAGCTTCATCCTGCAACGAAAAGTGCAAAAAGAATATTGATAAAATATGAGAGGGACACATATGAAGAAACTCAAAAGTCCATGATCCGAACACAACTTCCTGCTGGATTGATGGCACTGACTTTTCAGCATCCTCCATATCAACTTCTTTTTGTTCTATGACGTCCTCTGCGCTTGGCATATAATGACACAATAACCAAAACTCCTGGAATACAATTGAGCCAAAATTTTCAAGAAACAGAAAATGAAGAAAAAAAGAGAGAAGATTTTGAATTAATTAGTGATACAGTTTTAGTAAGTTGGGAACAGAAAATAACCAGAGATGGCCTAACTTCATTTATGACTAATCCATTGCTACAATTGTATGGAACCAACATGGTGAAATTGTCTAATGAAAACATAGATGATGGTGGTCTAGGAAAGTATGAAACATGTCTGTGAGTTTGTCATAAAACATACTCACCCACTTAACTAATGATACTTTTCTAACCCCTGGCACACAAATATCTATAGAAAGCTCCTCTAGTAAATTAAAAAGAGATACTAGAGATATTATCACTTCCAACCAACACGAAACATAGAAAATCAGCATTCAGCAATCAAAGATGGCCCAGGTTCAGTAATGGAGTACCCTTCTTCGAATAAATGTATATTTGGAACAAACACAAGCCCAGGCGCAGAAATCACAGAAAGAAACAAATTCAAATTTGAAGATATATAATCTAACTTTTTTTTAGATAAGTACAATCTAACAATTAATCCGTCAATTAAAATCACAAATCCCGAATTTGCCATTAATAACAGCACATCTTCATCGGTTCAGATCCTAATAGCCATCAGTATGAGCAATCTAAGTACGAAATATCTTAATCTCACCTTAACATGCAAACAAGCAAAAGTTGCCTTGGTGCCTAGAAGAAAGAAGCGAAACAGAAACTGAAAAACAAGGTCTCAACCATGATCCACACAGAAAAAAGCTTTGAAATTCGAGCAAAGGAAAGTCATCGAAGAAATATAATACCTCGATTAATTGCTTCAGCCTCGTCTCTCTTTACTTCAGAATTCAGATCGGTTGAAGGGAAGACTTTGGGCAGTAGAAACTAGAAATACGTTATACGCGTGTATGTAAACTGAAACTGCCTAATTAAGAATGTATGGATTAATGAGATGGCGATAAATGATATAGTGCAATAATGGGAGGCGTAAAAAACCAAGAAAACTGCCTAAAATATTACTGTGAAAAGAACTCTAACCGCCGTGAAAGTAGCCAATTTGGATGAATCACATAAAATTGTGTTTTTATTTCATTTTAGCCCTAGTTTTTTGATCGTGTGTTGCTCGATCCTAACAACTGATATCGGAGTTAGGTTCTGTATCACAATGATCTGAAAGAGATGAAAAATGCGAAGAGTTTAATCGACAAATTCGATGGAACCAATTTCGATTTATGGAGGATGTAGATTTCCAATCTTCTGTATCAGAGAAACCTTCATGATCCCTTGTCGGGAGTGTAGCAGAAATAATGAAGCAAGATCTGAAGGATCGCCAGTCACTAGAGTTGATTTTGTTAGACAGACAGGATAGTGTGAAACAAATAAATGATAGAAGGAAAAAAAGAGGTAGTGTCAAAGGCAAGATCCTATAAATCAGGATCTTGATCTGACAATCAACACACGATACCTATTAGTCAAACATCTAGTTCTATAAGACTGTGTAATGTTACAAGAGGAAAAAGAAACGATAATTCATACCTCTTCTTGGTGTGTAACTCAGATATATCAAGTATAAGAATTATTCCAAATAACATGGTATCAGAGCGAGTACTAATCCAGTGATCCGGCGTAATCTCATCATTTCAGGGATGACAGATCCATCAAACAAAGAGATCAACAAAGACCTGGCTGCCATAAAAGGTGGAGAACCAACAGCAACTCAGGTCTCACCAACTTTTTAAGATCAGTTCTCTACACTTCTTAATCATTGGAATCCCTCAGATACACATGTATCTATCAGTGTAAAATTAAATGAGAAGAATTACCCCTTATGGAGCCGTTTGATGCGTGTTACAATTGGCGGATAGGGTCGCCTGAGCCATTTGACTGGTGACCCCCGTTCCCCAGCCAAGCAAGATGCTAATTTTTCACAGTGGGAACCAAATGACCTCACAGTGTCTTTGTGGCTTCTTGATTCCATTAAAATAGGACTTGTCAAGCAATACGTAGAATGTCCGATTGCTTGTGAATTATGGACGGCTCTTGCAATAGTCTTCGGGGGAGCTGATGATGCACTTTAATTGTTTGATCTTACCGTCAAAGCTAACCAACAGAAACAAGGGGCGGGCACACTAGAACAAGTCTTCAGCAACCTCCAACGACTTTGGAGAGAAATTGAGCGACGCCAGCAAAATCCCATGGAATCCACTAATGACATAGCTACATTCCATAGATTACGAGAGGAAACC
>JAOWBN010008071.1:0-11096 GCA_028565015.1 Pinguicula moranensis | reverse complement strand
TTCGGTTCCCTGGTCGGTCCGATTCCGGTAGATCCGTGGATTTGAAAGAAGCGGCTGCCAGGACCCCATTACCTATAAAAAAAGGGGGATACAGTTCTGAGTGGCCTCTTGATACTTAACAAAGTATTTATAAGTTAAAGTATATGGACTGAGAGACGTGGACGAGGTGAGAGTCTTTGCACCAGTTAGTTTTGTTTCTATGGCATCGAGGCTGACCTTGTAGTGTTCGCGATAAGCTGGTACATTTGGATAACACTTACAATGAAGAACTTCATTGTGCAAGGTTGGCAAGATATCAACCAGTTGACCACGAACATACACTCGAAAACCCCATTGCGAGCGAGGATCCCAAGCGGCCCATTTGTGGTTGCAATAGAATTCCTTAATCAAAGATGGATAGTATTGTTGAAAGCGGGTTGCCGCTTGAAATGCACCAATCTCATTCAAGACTGTAATAAAACTCATAGATCCTTCCCGGTACACCTGCATAGCCTGCTCACAGTGAATCTGTTTGTATCTATTATAGATAACCCAATGACCTTGGCTCTCTTGATCATAGAAGGTTGTGTTTAAGGCTTTAGAGAGTTGAGGTGGCTTTGTTGGGAGATCAGAGGGTGCTGCTGTAGAGCATGTCATATGCCTCCATTTGTTCTCAGACCCGGTGATGATGGATAAAAAGTTGGCGTGTAAGCTAGCTTCCTCTTCTCGAAACGTTGATGTTTCTCCTTAAACCGTATTGCTGTATTTAGACATTGCACCATAACCTCTTCATGAGAATCCCCTTATGTTGTGGAGAAAGAGTCACAACATGGTGCAATGATACATTACCCGTCCGTACATCTGGTGGTAGAGGGGAATGGTGCTCTTGAGGCTCTTCCTCATTTTCCACATGAGCACCCACCCCAAGGGAAACTTCACCTTCCTTAATTTGACTATCTGAGTCATGATCTGCAGAACTTCTCAGATTCAAGAGATGCTTCTGCAGAACTTCCACTTCCTAATGCTGGAGCAACCTCAATAGCTGCAGACACATTTACTTTGTGGAATGGAGTAGTTATTGATTATTGTCTAGTGAACGAAGCAGGGGGGGTCATCCTCTCATTAGGTGCATGTTGTTGTGTCGTGGTTTCCAATTTTAGACTACTCACTATTAATCTTGAGGGATCAGGTTGAGGCTACTTCTGATGAGTATAATTATTGCGGTGAGGGGTCTCCTAAGAAGGAGGTGGTTATTACATCTAGATGTATAGCATCAATAGCAACATGTTCAGATTCCACAACAGGGGATTCATATGCAACAGAGTTTTTGGATTTTGCAGCCTGTACCAACTCAAACCACTACGAAGTTAATTACCGAAAAAAAAACTCCCATGAACAATCAAATGAACAAGCAGACATATATCATATCTCTAAACATGATCAAGTCATTAATGTGAACAAATGGATATTCATGTACTCACATATTTTCCACAAATTCAAACTCAGCCTCACTTGATGCATAAGTTTTGATTGTCAATTTAGGGTAATCAGATTACTATGACGCTAGGTGAGCCATATACCAGATCACCCGTAGCTATACCAGAAGGGGGTATGAAGATGATGCAGGGTAATCAGATTACTTGCAAAGATCCTAGCTACTATAGCTACTAGGGGTGTTCGTTCGGAATTCAGAATTCGGAATTCGAAATTCAGAAATGACAATTTCCATTCCATCCAAAATTATTTCGAAAATGGAATCTGATTTCCGATCCGATCCATATTTTATTTCAAAATTCGGAATTTGGAAATTCGGAAATCGGTTCGGAAATCGGAAATTCGGAATTTCCAAACAATAATAAAAATAAAAATAAAAAATTTTGAAATTCAAAAATATTTTAGAAAATTAGAAAAAAATATTTCGGAAATTCGGAAATAATTAGGAAATTCGGATTTTTCTTTAAAAAAGTTCGGAAATTTGGATTTTTCTTTAAAAAAGTTCGAAAAATTCGGAAATCCACCTTGTATTTCCGATCCGATCCGAAATATAATTCGGAACTGAAATCATATTTCGATCCTATCCGAATTCGGAATTTGGAATTTCGGACCAGAATTCGAAATTCAGAAAATTTCGGAAATCGGAATTTCCGAATTCCAATTTTCATATGCACATCCCTAATAGCTACAAGGAATTACATATCTCGGTGCCTGTACCTAGGCTTCCAGTATTTTTCTTTACTATTTCTCTTTCTTGGTAAATACTTATTTTTAGTTAATGAAATTTGGCTTATCAAAAGATAAAGTTTTGACAGTGAAAATAAACCCACTAGTGATGAATAGGTAGCTGATAGGGACAACCACTCTTTCTCCATCAAGGGCAGGCTTATGCAGTTGAGTAAGTGAAGTTTCTCTCTTTTTCTCCTTTTCTGGGTCCCAGGGCGTATTTAGGAAAAAACCTTTTGGGGGCTAAAATTTTTTGTTGCATTAAAAAAAAATATTTAGGAGTAAAATTAATATTTTTTTGAGGTGATAGTATTTTCTGTTATAATTTCAAAACTTATTTTCTGTTATGATTTAGAATTACAGGGCTTCGTCAGCTATATCTGTCAAACATAAAAAAGAATCTCCATAAAAAGGAAACTCATAAACATAAATTATTTGATTAAATTATTTTTGGAGAGTAATGGAAATAGAGCGGGGAAGGGGAGACTGTTAGCTGAGTTTACCAATTAATTCATTTTATTCATCATAGCTATTTTTATTTTTTTAATATGTAGCTCTAAAAATTAGAAAATTTTGTATAGTTTCTTATTTTTTTGATTTTTTTTTTTGGATTAGAAAAAAATTGTATTTTGGTAATGGGGTAGGGGTGGGGGTAGGGTGAGAGTGGGGGAGTTGGCTGGCCGGGCTAGGGCGAGACCTAGCCCCCTCCCTCCGCCATTGTCTGGTCTTTTTCACAATGTGGCTAGGGCTTCCCCTTCATGGCTTGTCATGTCAACTGCTAGATTTCTGCGATGATTTCTGCGCACGCTTCTTACCTTTCATCATCATGGTTTTCATGAGACGTGATACACCACACTCTTTTTTCACATGCATTTCACACGAATGGTAGACCCCACACAAAATGGATGGATGAGATTAATTGGGCACTGTGTTTAACACAGAATGAGTAGATGGGATGAGTGGAATTCACTATTCTTGCAAATTGAGTGTAAAAAAGAGTGTCGTATATCATTTTCCCAATTAGCATAAGTGTTCTGGTTCGTGATTCTTCTTTCTTTGTGAGGTTGACAAGAGTGCTGAATGAATTCCTTCCTTAGCCTTCTGAATGATGCCAGTGGGCAGTGAATATAATCCATGAAGAAACTTCCACTAGCTAAGGATTCTTGTCTCTTTTCATTGGATGCTTTCCTCTTTGTTTTCTAGGGTCCCCCTTATGAAAAATCAAATGCCTTTTCAGATAATGATAAGCTTCAGATTCTATCCATAATCAGTACACTGCTAACTTTTGATTAAAACTTGTGCTACTGACGTATCTTGGCACTTTTGCCAAACATGTGCAATTGCAAAAGCCTAGCTTCCCAGGCCAAGAAATGGGGAAGGAAGTCTAGAACAATGGGAAAATGCTGTAAATGGCAACTTGAAAAGGAGAAGTCAAACTTAGCTCTAGCCTCTAGCTCATAAATTACCACTGCAACTAGTTGCTTCCTCATCTAAATTACTAGAAGAGATTTCAGTAATCCCACTAGAACAGGAGGATGGAATTTGACCAAATTGATTGTCGTCTTCCGTTCTGGATTTGATCTGGATTGTCCGAGACTTGTTGCTTCCTCGATCTCTCGCTTTCCTTTTCCTTTGATAGACTCGGCAAACAACCCAGTCTCCCATTTGAATCATTACATTCTGCAAAATCAAGATCCCTCAGCTGAGCACAACAAAACTACTGCAGATTTTCAATTTTACAGGTTGTATCTGTATAGGAGGCAAACCTGAGCAGAATAGGGGTTGCTAATAGAACTCAGCATCGAAAACAGATGCATCCTCCAATGAGATTTGGGTGCAGAGGAATTTCTCCCCTGACAGAACACCAAAGTTTGTTTAATCCCAATTACAGGATCCGTAGCTCCTGTGGCAGCTATTTGCTTCGATTTTCCAATGGCTTTCCAGTAACCGCCGATGGACCTACGTGCAAATGCGTTCTCCTTTTTGCAGAAGAAATATCTCCTCTCGTTGGAGTCGCCTGAACAACAAAACCAAGGAAAAATCAGAGAAAACCAAACTAGGTGATTCCGTGCTCAGGCAAGGGGAGCAACGATCGGACTCACCAGGCAAATCCCATGGATTTGAGTCGAAAACATCCGATTCCAGAATGACGGATGCCGGCAGCGGGAGAAAGTAGGCCTTTCTTCGCAGGTAATGCAGCAGGAGTTCTTCATCCGTGGGATGAAATCTGTACCCGATAGGAAGCGTGAGATTACGAATTCCATTTACATCCTCACGGTTCGTCTTGTCCATATCTGTAAATTGCGCCGTCGTCGACGGAGGAACTGCGGGCGGGGAGAAATCAAAAGGTCAAACAGATCGGATATGGAGAATTGTGGAAGGCGTGTGGGTATCTATATATACACAGACAGTTTTCTTGTGTGCTAATTAATATAAGCATGGGCCGGGTTAAAAGGCTTATTCATATTATTTTTAAAACAGTTAATGACCGGACCCGATCTATCTGTTTATAATACGATCCGAGTTCAAAATGGGTCGGGTCAACCCATATATAGGGCCGTGTTGAGCCAGCCTCAAATTTTAAGCCCGATGAGATGTCGACCCGGCCCGGCCCAATCCATTTTATTATGTTCAGTTTTTTTTAAAAACTTTTGTTTCGCTTCGTCTTCTTTAATCTCTCCTCAGTTTTCAGACAGCTTGAATTCTCAAATCTCAAATTCTCAGACCGTACGAAAATTGAGAACTACATTGAAGCTAAATCTCCTCTTCGCAATAGGGAGAAGAAATTGGACAAGGTGTTGGCAATTTGTAACGAACACAACAGGTGACGTGAGGAAGAAAAAGCCAAGAAGACCACGCAGTAAGAGGTCAACAAAAGAAAATGGCCAACAGACAATTTTTGGTTAAATCATCCGCGTTCAGTTTCATTACTAGTAGGGGTGTCCAATGGTCTTAGCGGTTAGCCTTCACTGCTTTCGCAGTTTCGCTTCCTCTAAGTTAACGGATTTACAAATTTCATTCGCTTTCGCTACTTCCTTTAAGATAGCGGTAGCGATAGCGGAAACAGCTAATTCTGCTAATAAATAAATGTTTAGTAGCCTATGGATGATTTATTCTTTTGATAGCTTATCAAATTTCCTCAATCTTTTATAATCTTTTCAGTAAATGAAACTCGTACATCCAATGAATCAAAGATATACATTTCCTGCTAAAACAAGTAGTAGAAACACGAGTTATAAAAAGAGTTAAAGCAGTGGCTATGGCTAATACATAAGAATATTAATACCAAAATTTAAAGATAAATCTGATCCTATTAACCCCAAACCAGAATACCAAAATTTAAATGAAATTCCCAAAACTCGAAACCCTAGTGTCAGAAATCCCCTAAACTCGAAACTTGAAACATGGCAAGGAAAAACTTTAGCGACAGCGAAATCATATGATAAAGAGCTTAGCCAAGATAAAAGTGATCTTTGCAAAAGGCAAAACAGAGACAAATAAATAAACAGAGAAATTCATTAGTTAGAGGAAAGCTTTCTGCCTTTCTCATCAGATCACAGTAGTATCATATCTCTTTTGAATCAACAAGCCGAAGATGGCGCAATCTAATAACCACGTAGAGACGAAAAAAGAGAAGAATGTCCGTAGTCTGAAGAAATTGAAACTGAAGTGAAGATGGAAGAAAAGAAATGAGGGCAGATTATGAAATTCCTGAATTTATATTTATAATCTTTAAAGTTAAATTAACAGTATTAGCGGTATTAGTTGAAAACCGCTATCACTTCCACTAATATAGCGGAATGCATTTCGTTCGCCGCTTCCTCTATACCGTCGGAAGTGGTATAACGGAAGCGATAGCTATAGCAGTTTTCCGCTAATACCGCTATCGCTAAACACCCCTAATTCTAGGTCATAGCATACAACATAGGCTACTAAAATTCTAATGGTTTTATATTTTGAAACAGGAGAAAATATTTCATTGTAGTCAATCCCTTCTTTTTATGCAAAGCCTTTTGCTACTAACCTAGCCTTAAAAATGTGTGGATCGGTTTTCAGAATTCCATCTTTTAATTTAAATACCCATTTGCACCCTATAGATTTTTTAGTTTGTGATCTTGGAACTAATTGCCAAATCTGATTATTGTTAAGTGATTTCATTTCCTCAATCATAGCTAGTTTCCACTATAAAAATTGTTCACGAAGAATTGTAGATTCATGATTATTAGGTTCAAAGTCAGATATTGTTTCTCCCACTATAAAAGCAAATTCAATAAATTTTCAGCAAAGTTAGCAAACCTAGCTGGAACTCTCTTATTCCTAACACCTTTATTTAATGCAATACAATGGGAATCTTATTGGGACTGTTCTTTTGAACTGTTCGAGGGAGCAATGGGAGTCTGACCAGTTGGAATTTGGTCAGATTAGGGGGGGGACTGGATTTCTTCAGATTCCTCTACAACTTCCTGTGAAGGAGTGTTATCTGTCAAACTCCACTTTAATTGGAGAATTTCCATTGTTGTTCTCAATTGTTTTCTCCGCTAATGTACTAGGAAAACATGGAAAAGAAAATTCATTAAATATGACATCCCTGGTGATTTAAATTTTTAAAACAGGGACTACCCTGTCCCAAAGTCTATACCCCTTTGTGCCTTCTTGATATTCCAAAAAATACACGTTGATCTAGGATCTAATTTTCTAGATTTTGTGTGTGCATAGGATGCACACCCAAATACCCTCAAATGAGTCAGATTTTGGTCTCTTTCGGACCAAACAAACTCAAGATATTTTAAATCTGAAGCAGTTGAGGGGTTCCTATTGATGAGATAGGAGACAGTACTCAGTGCTTCACCCCAAAAGGATTTTCCCAACCCACAAGTGACTAAAAGACACCTAACCTTATCAAGCAGAGTACGGTTCATTCTATCAGCTACACCATTTTGTTGAAGGGTGTACCTCACTATTCTATGTCTAATAAATCCATGTCACAACACACATTATCAAAGGAGGAATTATAGAATTCAAGTTCATTATCTGTTTTTAAAATTTTTATTTTCCTTTCAGTTTGGTTTTCTATTTGTTCTTTCCAAACCTTAAATTTAGAGAAGGCTTCATCCTTTGATTGTAGCAACAAGACCCATACTTTACGACTAAAATAATCAACAATAGACATAAAATATCTAGCCCACCATGTGTAGCTACTGATTTTGCCCCCCCCCCCCTCCTGATTAGTGTGCAAATATTCAAGTATATTCTTTGAGTTATGTTGGACTTTTGGAAATTTCATTCTATGTTGTCTTCCAAAGATACAAGCTTCACATAATTTTAGATCACATATAGCATGAGTTCCTAAATTGCCTAATGAGTGCAAAGTTGTTAGACCCTTAAAGCTCATATGTCATAACCTAAGGTGCTAAAGTTCTGTGTGTTCTAAAGTTTTCATGGCTACAACACGAGTGTCAGGTTTTTCAAGAAACTTTCCTTCCAAAAAATATAAACGGTATCTCCTAAGCCCTGTTAAAATTTGTTTGTTGTTTTTAAAAACAGTTAGCACCCCATTCTCACCCAGAAAAGAACATCCAGATTCTTCTAACGCTCCAAGAGAGATCAAGTTGTGTTTTAGCTCAGGTATATATCTAACACCAGTCATACATACAGTTTTATCACCTAAAACTTGCAGATTCACATTACCCGTTTCCTCAACAAGACACATGTTATGGTTTCCCATGTACACTATCCCCCTTTTGGTTTCATCTAGATCTTGAAACCATTCTTTGTGAGGGCACATGTGATATGTGCACCCACTGTCCAGTACACATTCAGTTTCTAACGATTCCTCTGAAACATTCAAAGCTTCAAAGAGGCAAGAAGAAACATATAAGACTTCACAATCATAATCATTATCATCAAAGTTTTTAGATGAAGTTGCTATATTAGATTCAAATTTTCTTTGTTCTTTCAGTTTTAATTTGTGACAGTTGCTAATAATGTGTCCTAATTCATTACAGTACCTACAATACACTTCACCTTATTCATTTATATGCCACGGTGCAACATTAGTCCTATCATTTTTGTCTTTTATATTTCTTTCGTCATTATTCTTAGCGAGACTTGATTCAAGATTCATGTTTGCAGTTCATTTGGAACCTTCCTACTATTTTTATGTTTTAGTTCTCTAGACTTTAAACCAGTAATAATGGTTTCAAGTTTTAGAACATTTTCAGGATATTGTAGAGAATTTTAACTATGATGTAATCATCAGCTACAGAGTTTAGTAATATCATGGCAAGGCTTTCACCATCAAGTTCATGATTTGTGCCCTTTAAAGTTTGACATAGTTTAAATAATTCATCAAAGTTTTCATTTATTGACCTAGCATGGTCCATTTTAAAAGCAAATAAAGATCCTTTAGCTTTAATTAGAGTTGTAGTTGTTTTAGATGCATATAAAGAATTAAGTTTTGTCCACAGAGTTAGTGGATCTTCATCATAATCTATCTTTCTTAATACTGAATTGGAGAGATTCGGGATAATTAGATTGGAGGCCTCTTATTTAGTTTCTTCTATTTTTTTCTTGGCCCCTCAGGCCATTCTTTAATGTCTTTCGTAAGTGCATAGTGGACTCTATTGTGTGACAATAGAGCCTTCATACACCTAGACGAGCTAGTGAAATCTCCCTTCCCATCAAACATGATGACCTCTACTCTAATAGTCATATTATCTAAACAGCTACTTTCACAAAGAATGCAGATCTAGATATTTCACAGTGTGTAGGAAAGGTTGTTTTTCTTGTTAAAAGAAAAGAAAAAACAAATTTAGCAAACTCTATATGTATTTTAATGTAGTAAGCAAACACATCTGCAGAGATTACGAGTCTCGAGTTCATGCAGTAGTCCCTTTAAATTGCGCACATAGGTAAGCGATAAATAAAGCAGTAAATCCCAATCTTAAGTGGCTACAAACCTCTAGTTAGTAAAGCAATAAATAAAAAAGGTTGTAGTCTTATACCTACTCTAGCTTTTTTCTAGAGTTTTTGAGCGAGATTAACTTCTCACTTAGATCTTGTATCACTGAAGGGTTACAAATTTGGTAGGCGTCCATTCTCACCACACCACTGTCAAGATTTTGCCGAATCTGAACAGTTTACAATTGAAAAAAATTAGTGAAGTATTTGATACAAAATAATGGTGAAAATTAAAGCAGTAAATAAGAAGGGAGATAAGGCCCGTGGTTCTCCAAAACAAGCTTCGTGTACTCTACGTTGAGCTCTGAAATCAAAGTCTCTTGTAGCTTTTATTTCACTGTAGGTAGATCCAAGATTACAACGTTCAAACTCGACCACATCTCCACTGGAAACGAACCCAAAACGGTAAACAGGCACCGTAAAAACAAATGAACAAGATCACATTCACAAACTTCAACAAACCAGTGAAGATCACAAATTAAATGGCAAAGATTTCCAAAACAGAAGAATTTCAGTGAAGGTGTAAGAAAGAATCGGGAGAGAGAGAACGAGTTCGTGAGAAATTGTTAAAGAATTAATTGAATGTATGTATTTCGAGTGTGTGTATTGTATTTTATACCCCTGTTATGAGTTGATCCTGATCATTGAGATAGTTTCATCAGACGGCTGAGAGTTCGGACTCATTGCTGATCATTAGATATTACTTGTCGAACCAACAGTCCGGATCTCACATCTCCACCACTTTTTTTTAGCGATGCGATCTTGACAGTGCATCAAGGATATGGATCACTTTGAGAGTTTTGCACTGAATATCGATGAGTCGCCATTTCTCGATCATCGGATGAAGTTTAGCTTGAACGAATGAGATTCAGTCGTGCAAATTGAAGCAATGTGAGCGATCTACACCGTTAGATGGGATTTGACTTGAGCGGCCAAGATTGCTCACTAATGTCAAAGTGTTAGAGTCGATCTCCTATATCTGATTCATTTTCGATCAACGACTTTGCTATTCCTTCACCGGTTGCGCGCCAAGTGATTTTGTCCGTTAGATTACAATTACAATGTATAGTCCAGATTAATACACGTGGCACCGTTTCAGTCATTGGATGAATAGCAAATGAACGGTTCTGATTTTAACAATTAAATGAGTCTCATTTTGGGTTGTGTCGGATTAAATTTGATCTAGTCGGTATGCACATCCAGATGTTGCGATAGAAACTGTAATGGTAAAAATAAATCGAATCAACCTATAAAAAAATGGAGTATTTTTTTGTTTTTTAGACAATATTTTTTATAAAAATGATATTTCAACAATATTTTTATGAAATATTTTAGATAATAATTATAATGATCATTGTTTTCAACAGATAATTAAAAAAATACCATTTGATACTAGAGTGCCAGTAATACAGCAAAACACTAAACTGTTAAAAATAATTATAAAAAACTATTCAAAACAAGTATGAATAAAGATTAATCAAGCTGATAAAACTCCATCAATGTTTTTTGGTCTAGTGGTTAGTTGTTTGTTTTTATATGCATCAAGGAAAGTTCGAATCCAACCAAGCTCAAAATTTTGATTTTGACATCTGAAAAATGAATTGAAATGTCAGTTTCAAAATTCAAACCCTGGACAATAAATTGAAAACCTAGACATTCTACCAGTTGATCCAAACAAACTATATGTTTAATACAAATATAATTACAATATTTATCGGACCAAATTAGAAAAAAAAATTAATACTGAGGGGATCATGGCCCCCTTGTCCCCTCATCCGCTGGTATACAAGTGACTTGACAGACGCCCCACATATCCTAACCGGACATTTGACTTCCCGCCCTGTTCAAGTGATCGCCCCGAGGAGGGAGCTGAGAGACCACTCCGCGTTGATCCTATGGTACTAAGTACGGTACCTTCTAGAGCTTCTTCCAGGGGT
>JAOWBN010008070.1:0-22816 GCA_028565015.1 Pinguicula moranensis | reverse complement strand
CCCCGAGTGGCGTATCGCAATAGGAGGGCCGAAGTTTTCATGGTTCTTGTAATTGAGGTTGGAAAGTTTCAGTTTTTCTTTCCCTTGATATTCATGGTTGAAGTTGAAGGCCGTAGTCAAGCCGTTGGACAAAGCTAAGGGTTTAAGACATGTTTTTGGTCGTATGGGTATCTTAATTTTAATGGGTTCGTAACCCAGAGAACATATAGAATGGAAAGGGGAATGTGGTGGAGTAGGTGTTACCATTATCTGGAAATTGGGGATAGTGTACGTTTCTGGAACAGCAGAAGAAAACTGGGGTTCACCTCCACGTGGGTGGCCGGGGCCCGAGGGGATGACGGAGAGACTGTGTGAACAGAAGTGGGTATGGACTTATGTTGAGGTATTTCTCTTCTTTCAATTTAAATCCTTTTGGGATAAAATAATACAGAGACGTCAGACGCTCATGCTGAAAGCATTGACCGGACCGGGTGGTTTACACGGAATAATGATTATTTATTTGAAGATTATCGTTACTGCTTTTTGATCAGACTCCATTGGAACTTCATAATCAATCAGAATTCAGAATCGAGCAGAGATCAATATATTCCTCATCGTGTCTGCGATCTACGACAACTAGGAGATGCTAGTTGCAGCAACGCTCAAGGGAGCAGTTTCGGGAACTCTCAGTAGGGCTGCAAGCATCAGCTCCGTAGCATCAAGCTTCGCTGCCCCCGAACTTCCGGATTTGCGATTCGAATTTTCGAGTCTCACTTCTTTGCAGCAGCTGATTTTAATTCCCAAAACCAGAGCATATCGCTGGGGCTACAGTGTTGAGGCGGATAAATCACCCGTAATAAAGCAGCAATTTTCACCTGGAGACATCTTTGTAAACGGGAAGCCACTGAATAGAAACTAGCTGAATTTGCTTCAGAGGTGCACATATCCGCCAAAAGGGATGATACCCGGGTGATACTGGTACGACAAATATGCGGGATTTTGGGGGAAGGCAAATTCGTCTGAAATTCATTTCACATTCGTATGATGCTGATCATTGATAGGGATGTTCTTGTTGGTTTAATGCTTGTTAAGATTTGCTTATGCTGGTTTTCATACACCAAAAACACAAGCCTTCGCACATTATTATTACCAATTTGGATTTGGGAGGTAGTCTTGAACCCAGTTCTGGCAATGGAAGCACGCTCGTTTTCATAAATGGCCGGGAGATCACCAAAGCGGAGCTTCGGATGCTGCAGGTGGGAACTTTTTGAAAAGCTAAATCAAGTTGGAGGTGTTTTTCTTATTACTTCTCGTGAACTCTGTCGTGGTTTAGCAGTTGGTTGGTGTCAAATGTTACCCGGATACTCATTTTTGGATGAATGAAGATGGCTCTTACCAGGAAGAAGCTGGAGTACCTCTGAGCCGTAGTATCTGGGGTAAGGTTGGTTCGGAATTTAAAATCACGAAATTTGTGTCTGTTATTGGCTTCTCGCCACAGGACGTGTTTGACGTTTCAGGTTGGAGTAAAACTAGTACGTGCCCTACTATCTCTTCCTGTTCCACCGAAATCATCTCCCACGTCTCGCGGTAAGAACATGGTGGATGGAGATTATCAAATACTTTTAGAATATTACGCAAAGATCAAACTAATTATCATAAATCCCGTAATTTTCTCAAATGAGATACTTGACTTGTAAAAGGAAGAATCTCTTGATTTACGGGATTCTTCCTTATCTCATCTAGCCTCCATAAAACATGAACAAATCATGTAAGAAAAATAAGAAAAACAATTCTTTTGTAATCAAATCTCTCTAGAAAACATGGGATCAGAGCAGTAACTCATCTACCTTTTTTTTCCATTGCCATGGCGGATAAAACCTCCACTGAAATTACTTCGCCAACAACAGAAGATCTATCCGTCCAGGGTGCTAAACTGCTGAAACAGATGCAACTATCAGATATCGCTGTCAAACTCGGCGACCATAATTACTCCTTATGGTCACAGTTAATGAGAGTCGAAATAGGAGGAAGGGGACAACTTAGACATATTACGGGAGTGCCGCCAGCCCCTACGAACCCTGGTAATCCAAAGTTAGAGCAAATGGACCTTACAATATGTTTGTGGATCTTGCACGCGATCGAGGGTGACTTGATGAACAATTTCTCCGAATACTCGACGGCTAAAGATCTATGGGAATGACTCGCCACCACATACAGCAGTGGGAAAGATTCCCTTCAGATCTTTGATCTTACTGTTAAGGTAAATCGGCAGGAACATGGCCAAGGGACGTTGGAACAATTGTATATCTCGTTTAAGAGGATTTGGAGGGAAATTGACCGAAGACAACTCAATCCTATGACATACCCCACGGACATTACAACCTTCAATCGACTCCGCCAGGAAACACGATTATTCCAGTTCATGGCGGCGATCAATGATTGCCATGATGCAGTAAAAAGGAATTTTCTTAAAGAAGACCCCCCTTCCCTCAGTCGAAGCAGCGTATGTTGTCCTCCGCTGAGAAATTGCTCGCTTGGAGATTTTAAATCCGGGAAGAAACGACGGCGGTGACTCTTCATTGGGAAGTGGTTTTCTTTCGAGATCTTGGTTAGATCACGCCAAGAACTTGGCAAAATCATCATCCCGAATCTTCAACGGAGACAAGCTGAAATTAGTTTTTCATGAATGCGGACGAACGGGACATGCAATAGAAGCTTTCTATAGGCGCGTGGGTTACCCGACCCACCTACAATGCCAAGAATGTGGCAAGAACGGACACCAAACCGAGAAATGCTACAAAAGGGTCGGATATCCCAAAAAGGGGCAAGACAACCAAAAAAGGGACGGAAAATATGGCACAGTGGCCACGGCGGTCGGAGACTCAGTCACCGCCGACAGTAACAACGGCGATTGGCCTTACGGCGGGGCCAATTTTGATGCCGTAGCAGCCGTAACTGGAGAAGGCGAGCAATCCATTTCTGGCGAAGGTATACAACCTAATGAACGTATCTCTCCCTGTTTTACAGGACTCACACGGCCAGGAAAGGTGAACAACCGAGAAGAGGAGATACGGAGTCGAGGAGACAGTCTCTCCTCGCCTCAAGACTTGAATAAGGAGCTGCGAAGTCGACGAGAAGATCTGAGAAATCGAGGAGACGGTCTCTCCTTGCCTCGGAACTCAACATCAAGCATTAATCAAAGCGATAGACTTCTCGATAGCCGAGAGAGAAGTTTCGATTCTAACAAAAACTTACATGATATTCCAGATTGGGGCTCCAATTTCATGACCTCTCAAATACACCCCAGCATAACACGTTTCCTCGAAAAACACCCAGTTGTTTTTCAAAATTCGGTCTTGATCCCCAAATTTCTAAAAATTGCCAAACAAACCCTCACACTCCTAACAAAATTCAGATTCGCCCAGTTTCTTCCAAAAATTACAAAACCACCCCGTAACTTCTCAAAATACCAAACACAACAATAAAATGGCCAACACTTACGGTTTTTCACCCGATTGTTTTCGGCCAGACTCTTTGGCAGCCTACTCGGCTAACCACCAGGGACCCGTGATACCATCTCAGTGGTTATTTGACTGTGGTGCCACAGATACCATGACAAATGATCGATCCGATCTCATAACAATCACCTCTCCTCGAACAACCAAGATTCAACAACTAATGGCAGTATTTATTAATACCATTCAAGGCGCTGGAACAATAGAACTTTCACCAACACTAAAATTGAAGAATTGTTTATTTGTTCCTGCACTATCATGCATACTCATGTCTATTAGCCATGTCACCAAAGACTTAAATTGTATTGCTCTCATGTACCTTACATTTTTTTTACTACAGGATATTCGGACAGTGGCGATCATTGGGCGTGGCATTGAGAACGGAGGCTTGTACTATGTAGAGGAGGTCGCTCAACAAGGGACTACAATGTTGGCACACGGGACGATTGACCAACAAATTTGGTTGTGGCACTGACGTCTAAGCCATCCATCCCATGGTTATTTAAAACTCTTGTTTCCAAATTTCTTTAAAAAACAATTACCTTTCTCATGTGACACTTACTGTTCAGCTAAGAGTCATCGACAAACCTTTATTTCCACTAATAATTGAACTCCAGAAATATTTTTATTTGGTTCACTCTGATGTGTGGGTACTTGCCCCGAATTCAAGTCTTAACTGTTTTCGATACTTTCTTTTATTTATTGATGATTGCACTCGCATGACCTAGATATACTTCTTGAAAAATAAATCTAAAGTGTTTCAAACTTTTGTTGATTTTTATACACTCATTGACACCCAGCTCAACAAAATAATTAAGATTCTTCCTTCTGATAATGAGGGAAATTTATCAATCACTCTATGACCCAAATTTTTTAGTAGAAGGGACTTATTCACCAAACCACTTGCTCTCATACACCTGAACAGAATGGGGTCGTCGAACGAAAAAATCGCATCATTCTCGAAGTCACTCGAGCCATTATGATCGAGTCCCATGTTCCTATCACACTCTAGCCCGAAGCAGTGGCCACTACTGCTAATTTCATTAATCGGCTCCCCCAAAAAATTCTGAATCTTCGTACCCCTCTACAAGTTCTTGCAACACACACCCAGGTACCTTCCGCCCTATCACTACCACCCAAAGTATTTGGCTGCTCCATTTTTGTTCATATCCCACCAATTGATAGAAATAAACTTGACCCTTGTGCTATTAAATGTGTTTTTGTAAGGTACGGGAATAACTAAAAAGGGTTATCGTTGCTTTGACCCCCTAAAAAAACAAGTCCACACTACCATAAATTGTACTTTCCTGGAAACTGAGTATTACTACCACACCCATTCCATCGGTCAGGGAGGATTCAGAAACAAGATCCTCTGGATTGGTTGTTCAGGCCATCCATGCTTAAACTCGCCACACCTGAAGCAATCACTGCGGGAGAGCCTACCTTCGCTCACATAGAACAGGCCTCCATACCAAAAGATCGCTCAATCTCTCTGTCTGTAGACCCAAATGTAACATCTCCATATCAGGAGCTCACATATACTGATACTTCCGCTACATTTCACTCTGACAATGAAACTATAGCTCCAGAGACGTATGCCACAGGGCCATTATACACTAACCCCCAGAAGTACTCGAGGTATTTCTTCAAAAAGATATGTGCCAGAATACGAACCAAAGAACTCACAGTATCCAGTAGCTAATCTAGTCAGGGGGAGACAACCAGAACATCTGGATATCATGGTTCCAAAAACAGTACAGGAAGCGCAAGGAAAAACGGAATGGCAAGAAGCAATTAAGGCAAAAATGGACGCATTGGAAAAGAACCAGACTTGGGAAAAGTGCGAATTACCAGCTAAAAAAAGACTTGTTGGATGTAAATGGGTCTTCACTATAAAGTATAATGCTGATGGATCAATTGAGAGACACAAAGCAAGATTTGTAGCCGAAGAATATACTCAAACATACGAAATTGACTATTCCGAAACTTTCTCTCCTGTAGCCAAAATTTATACCATCATAATACTATTTTTGGTAGCAACACTGGCCTCTTTATCAGTTTGACATAAAAAAAAATGCATTTCTCCATGGTAATCTCCTAGAAGAAGTGTATATGTTAGCACCACCGGGCTTCTCAGAGAAATTCAAATAAAATGAGGCATGCAGACTAAAAAAGGCACTCTATAGTCTCAAACAGTCACCCGAGCATGGTTCGGACGCTTCACCAAAGTAATGAATAAGTATGGATATAGGCAGAGCAATTCTGATCATACTCTATTCCTCAAAGGAAACGGGAAGATGATGATCTGCTTAGTCATCTATGTTGACGATATGGTCATTACTGGGAATGATGTGACCGAAATAACTTTGACAAAATCTATTCAGAGAATTTGAGATTAAAGATCTAGAGGAACTGAAATACTTTCTAGGTATAGAAGTCCAAAGATCGAGAAATGGAATCTTTGTATCACAACGAAAGTATGTGCTAGATCTACTAGCGGAAACATGACTCATGGACTGCAAACCGTCTGATACACCAGCAGTCACAAATCACAAATTACAGATGATCACGGGAGCACCACCAGCTGACAAAGAAAGATACCAAAGCCTAGTTGGAAAATTAATATACTTGGCTCATACTCGCCCTGATATAGCCTTTGCAGTTGGAGCAATCAGTCAATTCATGCATAATCCTCAAGAAAACCACGTGGAGGCTGCAATATGAATCATTTGATACTTGAAGGGATCACCAGAAAAGGAATTTACTTCAGGAAAAAGGTCACCTAGACGTGCTTGGATACATTGATGCTGATTGGGCAGGAAATCCAATAGATAGAAGATCAACTGCCGGATACTTCATGCTTATGGGATGAAATCTAGTGACATGGAGAAACAAGAAACAGAAAGTTGTGGCCCTTTCCAGTGCAGAAGCTGAATTTCGCGGAATTGCACGTGGACTAATTGAAATCCTATGGTTAAAGAAACTACTAGCCTAGATTGGAAAACCAGTAGAAGGGGCATGCCAACTCAAGTGCGATAATCGGGCCGCAATCAGCATATCTAAAAATCATGTTCAACATGATCAAACTAAACACGTGGAGGTAGATCGACATTTTATCAAAGAAAAATTGAAGAAAATATCATAAGTCTACCATTTGTTCGGTCAGAAGATCAACTTACAGATATCTTAGCTAAAGTTGTTTCCAGTCAAGCATTTGCAAGAGTATTATGCAAGTTAGGAATTGAAGACCCTCCAATTCAACTTGAGCAAGAGTGTTGGAATATCACGCGAAGATCAAACCAATTATGATAAATCCCGTAATATTTGTAAAGCATGAGATACTTGACTAGTAAAAGTAAGGATCCATTGATTTACGAGATTCTTCCTTATCTCATCTAGCCTCTATAAAACGGGAACAAATCATGTAAGAAAAATAAGAAAAACAATTCTTTTACAATCAAATCTCTCTAGAAAATAGAAACTTCTTTTGATTGGATGCAGTGGATCTGACTATCTTCAAGCAGGTAATGAAAAAATACATTCTTCCATCGTTCAGAGGGACAATTGATTCTGCATGACATGAAATGCAATTCAATGAGATCAAAATTGAGCTTGCTCAGTCTTAGTTAATCTCTGTTGTTTTGGTAACAGATTCCACTGTGTTGATTCAAATCATCTAACCATTGCCATCACCCATCTAGCAATTTAGGTGGTAGTTTGCTTCGGTGTCACTATTCTTTTTTGTAGCAAATAAACAGTTAATGCTATACTTTTCAACTTAAAACCAATACATCCATATATCCCTCGTTTCTGTCTCTTTACGCAAATCTTGCATTTGTTTCGTGGTCTTATTAAATATTTTGGTAGTGGTTACTCTGAACTTAATAACTGAGTACATTCATCCTCTGGCCATAATGACTAATTTTTTGGTAGGCCATGTTTCTCTACATGGACGTTCCATTCTTCAAGGATGAGTTTGAGCACATAAAGTCACTTGTGTGTAGTAACATACACAGCTACATTTCTATACTTCTCGAGGGTCGGAAATATTTTGAAGGAGAAAGTTTGACTGAACCAAGAATAATTGTATCGCTAGTATATTATATAACGAAGATTTTGGACTCTTCCTGATTGGCCTAAGAAACCAACACCCAGTTGACCTCTGATAACCTCCGAGTGACTAGACGGTGATCGCCGGAACAAAATTTTTTTATATCGCTCGGGTGCGCTCGACGTTAGGGTTGTTCCCGTTGGTCTCTGATCTCGGTTGGAGGAACGGTACGACACCACGCTACCAAAAAATGACAAGAAGGGTAATTGATATTCAGAAAATGAGGAGAGAAGACCAGGCAAGATCTAGAGCTTACAATAAGTGGATGAAACAGGAGGATGAAAGGAGGATACAAAGGATACAAAAACTCAGAGAAAACTCAATAGTGATGTACTTAACAAGTTTTCCATAAGATCACAACGCGGAGGCCATTTATAAGATCTTTCAAAGGTTTGGAAGGTGTATGGATGTTTTCATACCACCAAAACGGACTCAACAGGGGAATAGGTTTGGATTCGCAACTTTTGAGAAGGGAAAGGTTAATCTTGATCAACTGACTCAAGGAATCAAAATCGGGCATCTTACGCTAAAAGCAAACCTGTCAAGGCATGATAGAAATATGCAATCACTAAAATACAAACCTCTGGAGAACGTATATCATACAAAGCAAGCAAAAGGGGAGTTGCAGCCAGAGGGAATTTTCAGGCCATCATAAGAAGAAACAAACTGGTTGAATAGTGCAGCGATTTGTGAAATGAAGAATGGAAAGCACAAGAACCAATTGGAGGAAACTTTAAGAGCAGAAGGATATATGGATCCAATCATTCAGCCGATGAGTCCGTGGAATACCTATTTTATTCTGTTGTAAAATGAAGGAGAAAGGAGAAAGTTGATGAGGAATAATAGCCCAGCACTGGTAACATTGGCAAAATCCATACAGCCATGGACACCTGATGATGAACAAGTATGTCCAACTAGATTATGCTGGATTAGAAGAGATGGGGTGCCAATCAGGTGCCAAGGAGAAAGATTTTATAGGTGGATCACACGGAAGCTAGGGACTAATATACAAACAGGAGCTTTACCCAGAGAGACAAAAGAACTCAGGGCGGGAACGGTGTTGCTGCGCACCAAAATCAAAAGCCATATCTAAGTTCAGGAAGAAATCAAGGTTGGAACCAAAAAATATCTTATCTACATGGCGGAGGATATGAGGACACCGGTCGCCGGAACCCTAGCGACAACAGGGTCGACGGCAACGAACAAACAATCATAGAATTTGAGGATAAGAACCACGGAGTGGCCTAACTGGCCAATTAGGGCGGCGCAAACTCAATCAACCCACGAAACAAAGAGACAAGGTGGGGGACAATTAATGGAGTGGCACGAGAAACAGAGATTGAAGACGGCAGAATTAATGGAAGGAAGAATTCCCCATACCTCGTTTAACATCCAGAGCAAATGTAAATGCGGCAGTAAGTCTACCCAAAACTGCTTGGAAGGTCAAGGTTTTTCTGAAGTGGGCCCAATCATACACACATATCTGCTGGACCAAGCAAAGCCCTAAACCATCCATAAACATCTGGTTATTCAGAAAATAGATTTCAACTACTCACTGTACCAGAGGAGCAGACAAATCAAGCGACAATAATTCAAGGAAAGCATGCGGATGAAACTGTAGACAGTGCAATAAGTAAATTATATCCGGAAAACAGAGAGGCTATTGAACAAGATTTCTTCCGGAGGCTGATAGAATTACACATCCCTAAATCTCAACATCTAGTGGCAGAAAACAATGAGCA
The DNA here is from genome assembly GCA_028565015.1 of Pinguicula moranensis. Lineage (NCBI taxonomy): Eukaryota > Viridiplantae > Streptophyta > Magnoliopsida > Lamiales > Lentibulariaceae > Pinguicula > Pinguicula moranensis. Next base: position 13,469 of record JAOWBN010008070.1, on the reverse strand, counting down.
TTTGAACAACATAGTGCATATTGATGGAAATGCCTTCAAGGTTTTGCAGTTTGGACAGCAATTGGGAATCAATGTCGCAGGCCAAGAAGATCATCTCATGAAGCAGTATAAGCTGATGGAGGAACGGGATAAAAAATAATCTGAACACACTGGGAGATGACTTGATAAGAGAAGCAGATGATATGAGTATTATACAGGGAGTTGAAAGAGGCACTAAATGAAGATTCTCACATATAATATAAGAGGTTTGGGAATGAAATACAAGCAGTGTGATATCAGGGAAAGGATCATGAAAAATGAGCCAAACATGATTTGTATCCAAGAAACAAAGATGGAAGATTTACCTCATTACCTCATGTCGTCACTCTGGAATAACATTCCCTCTGAGACTATCTATCAGCCATCCGTAGGAAACTTAGGAGGAATTATCTGCAGCTGGAAAAAAGAAGATTTTACTATACACAGAAGCTGGCAAGTGCAGGGGGCAATAGGGGTGGAAGGAGAATGGAGCAAATATAACCAAAAGGCAACCATCATCACAGTCTATTCACCCTGCCTGCTGTACCGCAGAAAGATACTATAGGAAGAAATACAGAATAAGCTAAGTGCAGATCAACCTAAAGTATACTATGTTCTGGGAGATTTCAACTCAGTCCTACATTAGGAAGAAAAAAGAGGAGTCTCTGAAGTACATGTATCAGAATTAAACGCCTTTGCAGAGTTTATGGCAACAACACAGTTGATAGATCTGCCTCTAATAGGATGTCAGTTCACTTGGTCCACACCAGATGGCAAGACAGCGAGCAGGATAGACAGAATACTCGTTAGTGATGCATGGTCACAGAAATGGCCGGCCCTGCAGCAGTTATCTCTATCTAAATCAGTGTCAGATCACTACCCAATATTGTTGGCAGAAAATTAGAAGAATCGGGGTCCTATCCCTTTTAAAGTATATGATGTGTGGCTGGAAGAAAGTAGCTTTGTGCAAATGGTTGAACATGAATGGAAGAACATCATCATTAGTGGAAAACCAGGTTATGTACTCAAAGAAAAGTTGAAAGTTCTTAAACAAAAAATAAAGAAGTGGAATCTGGAGGTATTTGGTGATATAGGCAAACAAATTCAGAATCGGATGGAGCAAATAGCCGCATTGGTTAACACTCTACATATCAGATCTCTGTCAGATCAAGAAGCTGAGAAAAGAAAAGCTAATTGGGCACAGCTTCAGATATTAAACAAGAAGCAGGCAACTATGAAATATCAACAATCTAGGAGTAAGTGGCTGAGAATGGGAGACGCAAATTCTAAGTTTTTCATTCAAGTGTTAACAGAAACAGAAAGAGAACAACAATCCATGGAATTTTGATTAATGGGACATGGACTGAAGAAGTAGCAGAGGTAAAAGAGGGCTACAAGCAACATTTTGTAAACTTGTTTATAAAGAATAGAGATCAACAGTGTGCTAATGTGAATCTTCCAGTTAGCCAGCAAGTCACAGTGCAGGAAAATGAGTTCCTTATGAAAGAATTCACTGAAGAGGAGATTAAACAAGCAGTGATGGATTGTGATGGATCCAAAAGCCCTGGACCATATGGTTATAACCTTAGATTCATACAACATTTTTGGAAACTGATGAAAGAGGACATAGTCAGATTCATGCCGAATTTTCACAAATCAAGCAAACTGCCAGCAGGTATGAATGCTTCATTTATTATACTTATAAGGAAAATAATCCTTTAGTTTCGGGAGATTACAGGCTAGTCTCTCTCATCAATTGTGCTTACAAGATACTCTCCAAAATATTACCAAGAAGGCTGAGTCAAATAATACCAGGTGTCATATCAAAAAACCAGTATGGTTTCATAAAAGGCAGGTTCATTGGAGACAGTTTTGTGTGTGCAAACGAAGCGATTGATCTGGCTAAGAAAACAGGAGCACCGTGTGCACTTCTAAAGGTTGATTTTCAGAAAGCTTATGACTCAATTCAATGGGAGTTTGTGCTGTCAATGATGAACTAGATGGGATTCAACCCAAAGTTTATAAAATGGATAAAGGAATGCATCTCCTCCACATCCATTTCAGTTCTAATAAATGGCTCACCTACAGAAAAATTTTACCCAGAGAAAGGACTAAGGCAGGGTGATCCCTTGTCACCCTACTTGTTCCTTATAGCTGCTGAAGGTTTGAATATTTTTTGCAAGGAAGCAAGAAGGGTAGGGCTATATGAAGAATTTTCTATGGGAGCATTAAACATGTCAATCCTGCAGTATGCGGATGAAACATTAATGTTCAGCAATGGAAAGGAGGAGGACATCAATGCGATCAAAAATATATTGAGATGGATGGAGGCTATATCAAGGTTACAAGTGAACTTTTATAAAATCAAGCTATTGTATCAATATAGCAAGAAGGGAAGCACGAGGAATAGCAAATATTCTATATTGCAAAATGGATAACCTCCCAACCAAATATTTGGGCTTGCCTTTGGGAGGTAATCAGCAGAGGATAGCAATGTGAAATCCAGTGATACAAACAGTGAGAAACAGATTGCTGAAATGGGAAAATAAGCAACTAAGCTTTGGGGGTAGGTTGGTGCTCATAAAAGCAGTGCTCACACACATGCCAGTTTACAATCTTTCGATGTACAGAGCCCCCAAGTTAGTGCTAAATACAATCAGAAAAGTACAATGCCAGTTCCTATGGGGAGGAGATCAAGTAACAGGCAGAAAATTTGCATGGATCTCATGGGCCCAGATCACACACAAAAAATGCAGAGGGCTAGGTGTATTGGAACTCGAGGCATTTAATGAAGCACTAGTATCAAAATGGAGCTGGAAGCTACTTCAGGATCAAGTAAGCTGCTGGACAGAAATATTGAGATACAAATATGGAAGCTTTCCTAGAGTTATCCACTTTGAACCGCAAGGGAGATTGACCAGTGCTCAGGCATCAAGCTGGTGGAAACTTACAGTAAAAACAGCAAGGCTAGAGGAATGGTTTACAAGAAGTATGAACAGAAAAGTGGGAAATGGAGAATAAACCTTATTCTGGGAAGATCATTGGCTGGGAGCTAGCAGACTATGTGAGAGATACGATAGATTATATAGCATTGCGGAGGACAAATTCTGTTCTATATCCTCTAAGATACAACAACAACATACTCCCATATGGGTATGGAACTGGAGGAGGGAATTATTCCTCTATGAACAAGATACATTATCCCAACTGGTACAGGAGCTAGGGGAATTTATACCACAAGAGCAAACCGATAGATTGATTTGGAAAGGAACAAGGGAAGGTATCTATTCGGTTCAGAGCGCTTACCAGCAAATACGACAGACTAATGGATCAATCGCCCCGAAGAATAAACTGTAAGCCTCCATATGGGATGACTTCACTCCACTCAGGATTGCAACATTTAGCTGGCGAATGCTACAAGATCGGATTCCAACCCTGCAGAATCTGCGCATAAGAAACATAATTCCCCAGACTACTACATCTACAATTTGCAAACTATGCGGATCTGAAACGGAAACAGTGAATCACCTATTTGTTGGCTGCAACTGGTCATACAGGTTCTGGCAGTAGTTCTACAGATGGCTTGATTTTGACATTGTGCTGCATATTGAACCGAAAATCAATTTTCAGCTACACATGGGCTTAGTAAAGAAAAGCAAAGAGAGAAAGGAGTGGAAAATGTTGTGGATGCTAGCAATCTGGCATATATGGATCAACCGGAATCAAGCTATATTTCACTTAGATAGCAAAGAAACAGAGGAAATCTTTGATGCATTTTTGGCCAGAAGTTGGGAGCTCGTCTGATCGAAGAAGAAGATAGCTGGATATGGGTTGCTGTAATGGAGAGATGGGCCAAAATTTGTAATTAGAAATTAGAAAACACATAGCCCACCTCCTGTATATTATTATACAAAGTTTTAATAAAAGTATAGAATTTCTTATCAAAAAAAATTGTATCGCTAGTTGTTGGAAAAAACACAAAACAAACGTGTTGAAACATTTGTCAAAAAGTGCACAATACTCAAATAGTAAAGTACTGTGCTGAAATGTTATAAACGTTTTTGTAACATTTATATAATAATAAACAAATGTTTTTTGCTCCTATAAATAGGCTACGTGCTTATTCATACGATATGAGAGGTATAACAAATATACGGATTTACTGTTAAATTCAATATTAAATCCGTTTTGATGATTGAATTACACGTATATTGCCAACGGTTTGCAACATTTGATGCATATACAGGCGAGGAAGTACCATTCCTCGTACATCTCTCATAGGGTACAGGATCTCCCTACAAATTCATAGATAAGAATGAGAATGAGAAAAGTACAACCACAACCCTCGAATGAAATCCCTTCTCTGCTTACATTCACTAAAAATGAATTTGATCGTCCAAAATGCAGCTAAAATTAGGTAATGAGATCGAAATTACTCCTCATTTGGTTTCTTTACATTAAGATCCGGCACGAGAGACAAAGCAAAAACACTGACAGTGACCAAGAATGTTTGAGTATCAACCGTTGGCGAGTTGAACCCAGTAAATGGAAAAATGGGCTGGCTTAAAATCTCTAGTTGAGGAAGTTGGTCAAATTATGCAAAAACATTCAGGATGAAAAATGAGAAGGAGGCAGCGACGATAAGACTGGGATATTCGATTTAATAGTCAAATGGTTGGGTGGAGAATGGAAAATGAGATTCAAATATATGACACGAGGAGAAAGCAATGAGTGGGAGTACGGTAGCGTCGGTGGCGGTAGCGAATGTCGTGGTGTTGCCGCCATGAGCCATGGAGAGCAACCGGTGGAGGTGGTGATGCGAATGAGAATCTTTTTGGTTTTATTCTTTTCATTTTTTTGTACGTCTCTTTATTTTCTTTATAAACAATTTTTTTGGGAATTTTCTTTATAAACATTGCATATGTGTATCACAATGCCGCACCATCTTATTTAATGACTCATATTTCAAGTATTTTTTTGGATAAAGAATACTCTATTTGATGAAACCAGGAAAATAATGTGTGAATGATGTGTGTGTGCTTCGCTTAATTTCCTTGATTTATACAATATAATCCTCGAAGAGAAGAGATCAAAGAAATAAGTGCTAATATATTTGACTGTATTCCCCAACAATTATTTATCTTTTCTTATTTGTCAATCGACCTATTTATAGAGTATAGACAAGGGTATATTAGTATTTTCTGCATAGACATAACTGTTAATCGCAGGGCTCACTCATGGGCGGTGGTGGTTACTTGTTATCCCTTCTATCGGCGACTCGAGCAAGTAGGTGGGTAAGACGACTATTGTTTTGTCCTTGTTGGGGCGATGCATCTACCTGCCTCGAGGGTCTTGTGAGTGATGCAAGCACATTCCTCATCGAGCTTGTGTGATGTAATGGCCAACCACATGTGGGTGGTTCTGGTACTTTCCCCCAACATGACCAACACCTCGATGGACCCAACAGACTCAACTTTGGCCTCGTCAACCCCCACAAGGGGTGGTGGTGGTGGTGGTGTTATAACCGATTATGGCGGGTTCCTTCCCCTCCCCATTTGGTTTAGAACAGCGTTGGACAGTATATTGATGGAGCTTCCTTGATCGACCAGAATCCTTCTTACCTTGAACTCACCCAATCTGACTGTGATTACTGTGGGCACATACCTATGGAGGTCCTTAACATGTTCTTTTTCCCGAAGTTTATCTCGACAGTAGCCTGGTGTGACTTTTGCCTCGTGACAGGACCAGGTCCTCCCCAAACAACCTTCTTTTGGTTCGTTGCAGAGATCTTCCCCAAAAATCCCTCAGTGGTCATGTTGATAGCTGGCAGGGGAGTGTATTTCTTCTTTTTTGGGTCGTTTTCCTCCGACCGATAGGAGAATCATCCCCAAATTTTTCTGACAGGGTTTGTTTTCCGCCATGGTTGTAGGCCTTTTACTTAACGGGGGTGTTTTTGTCACCTTAGGTTTTAGGATAGCAGGAAGAGCTTCTCAAATGGGAATGATAAACGTCCCCATTATGAAACAAGGGAAAATTTGTGTGAAGGGGTTGCACATGTTTCACTTAATTTCCTTAATTTACACCATACAGCTCTCGGAAAGAAGAGATACAAAGAAACAAGTGTTAGTATACTCGATTGTATTCCTCAACAATCATTTATCTTTCTCATTAGTCAATAAGCCTATTTATATAGTATATACAAGGGTATAACAATATTTCTACACAACAGGATTGTTAACTGCAATGCTCACTCATAGGCATGGTGGTTTCTTGTTATCCCTTTTTTTTTTTTTTTTTTTTTTTTTTAACTTGTTATCCCTTTTGTCGGCAACTCGAGGAGATAGATGTGTAAGACTGTGGCTGTCTCATCCTTTTCATGTGGATGCATTTGTCTACCTCGAGGGCCTTGTGAGTGATACAAGGACATTCCTCCTCGACCTCTATGTGATGTGACGGCTAACCACATACCCGTTTATGGGTGGTGGCGATCAAGTCTTTGTCGTGGGAATGCATGTACTCCTATTCGAGGACCTCTCCTGTTGGCACGAGGTCTTCTTCTTCAAGCCCAAGTGATGCAGAGACGCGAGGTGGATTCCTCGAGTCATGGCCAATCTTTGAGATAACCTATGTACTTGGTGGTTCTTCCCTCTTGGGTGGTGGAAGGGCTTGAAGCTTAATGAGCTTTCTCTAAACTTTTTCTGACCCACATCACTACTAATTAGCATAAGTTGTATTTCACAATTACAAAATTTATTTCATGTCCTCACTCGTATACTAGAGCATTGAATTCATCTTTCAACCACTCACAAAACGTTAAATTTTTGGATACTCCTACATAAACTTTGAGCCAGTTCCACCATATTATTTTTATGTGTTCATACTAAAGCATCAAGAGAGAAGTTTTCTTCCTCAAAGATCACATAATTTCTTGCAATCCATATGGTCCATAGCACGCACTGCCAAATGGCTCCCCATCCCTTCATTACCTCCTTATTTCTTATCATTCCCGTATGTTTGTTTAAATGAGCTTGAACACAGGTGAATCTAAAGGGGACACAGGGTGCCCCAAACCACCCACTTACCGACCTATAAAAACAAAAAATAAAAAATAAAATTGTTTTAGTGTTTTATTATTATTTTTTTGTAGAGTAACTTTTTATAATTTTTTGGTATTGTTAACTCTACATTTTCATCTCCGAAATTTATGCATTGCATATCGAAATATGTGTCTCATGCCATAGCCAAAATCCTGGCTTCACTTTTGAGCTTTAAGATCTTTATACAACTTTAGGATCTTTGTACCCCACATAATATAGTTGAAGCCAATTGTGTAATATTGTGACCAAATTATCATATATTTCAAGTTGAAAAGCAAAATTGGAATCCAAACTCTCGTATAGGTATTTTCATTTAGGTTGCGTTTGGTGTCAGGCATGCAAAAACATTTTTCGTGGGTAGGTCTAGGAATATTCAGGGATTACGTGCTCATTCCTGTTTGGTAACGTCCATACTTGTGGGGAGATTACTGCAATTCCTCATTCGGTAACTCCACTGTTGTAACAGGATTATTGAAGGCTTGTGCGATTTACCTGTGCAATTTTACTATTATGCCCTCAAACCTCATAATTTTACTATTATCTCAAATAACGATTTACCTGTGCCCTCAAACGATTTTTTATTCATTCTGAAAAAATCAGAACACATAAAAAGCAAAAAAGAACCATATCAGACTCCACATATCTTTAATGGACCTAGTCAAGAACAATAACTTTGTACTTAAGTGCATTCAATCCCAAGAACATCAAAGTGCCAAGAACCAGTTTGAAATAAATGTATAACATGTATGCCAAGATCATCAATTTTAAAATATCATAACGTCCCAAGAACCGGTTTGAAACAAATGGCACAGCACGACGACAAAGACTACCGATCAGACACTTGATAAATCTATCGAAATCAAGTGCAAAGCCTTCCAAGTACACAACCCCACAGTAATTTCTTGAATTTACATCAGCTCCATTTTCCAGCAACAACCCCACAATCTGAAAAATCAACAGTTCCACGAATCAGTGGTACGTCAACAAACACTTGAATTGGGAGTTGAAACAAAAAAAAACACCCCCAATAAGAAATCAAACAAGGATGGATAAAGGAAAAAAGATGAAGATCAATCTCGTTTTCAAAAAATAATCAAAGAACGGATATTCCTTCTCCTTCACCTCATTGTGACCTTTGGAAGCAGCAAATTGAAGAGGAGAGTTCAATCCTCCAAAAGTTGAATACTTTGCCAGGCAAGGGTTGTAATCCAATAACATCTTCGCCTCCACAAAATCTCCATCTCTTGCAGCTGACACCAATCTCTCCCCTGAGGCGGAGCAGCCAAATGAATTACCCATTATTTCCCCTTTTCTCCAATCCCGATGATCCTCCTTAATCTACAAATTCTTTGATTTTTGTTTCTGAAATTATTGATGCTGAAGGTGGAGCGTTAACAGAAACCGGCAGACCTTTCCGTGATCAAAAGAATCGATTAGGTCAACTGTCGGGTGAAGAAATTGCGCAATGGATAAAAAAGATGACCTTCGAAGTTGGAACTGAAGATCTTCTTGATTTCACAGTCATTTTCGAACTGGAAGATGGACCCTTTATATGGAGGGAGGATTTGTCTGTCATGCTTTGCTCGTTAGTTTTAACTTTTAAGGAAAGAAATACATAACGATTAATTATTTTTTTAATTATCATATAAAAATAATTTTACACCAATCAAAAATAATAAAATATCCAGCAAAATTGCCTTTCTCTCAGCAGTAGCACGCGATGCTGGTGAGATTATTCGTAATGATGCAATAATAAAATCACATTCCAGTTTGCAAATTAAATTAGTACAAGAACTTCACCCTTTTTTCCTTTACCCATCTAACTACACAGAATATTTTCTACTTACTAGTTCCCACCCACTTTCAGGTCCCCAGCAAGAGTAAAAATGCCGTATTCGTTCTCCTCTGTAAAGTGGACTCCAAGTAGTGTTTTACCAGTATTCAATTTGGCTTGGTTGATAAGAGTTCAACAAAATGGCTAGCAAAGAACATTGACCCAGAGACATTACGTGAATCTTGAATCTATTGAACTCAGGAAACAGATGGAATGATTGTAGCCTGCAGGGATGCAAATTCCACGAGCTTCAAAGTTTCTATGGCATTTGATTTCATTGAGAGGAAACGCAATACTCATCGCACGATATCTTTGCTGTTAACAGTGAGCCTCCTCCCGTTGCTGAGATTGCCGAGTAGAACAGTGCACTGGATGAGTTGAGACATTGAACTGGCACAGCACCCTTTTCTAAGATGATAACGATTGCACAGAGGAAATGATATGTTCATCCTCCTTTGTCTGTTGTAAGGGCATGGAGCCTGAGTCACTGGAATGTGACAATTGGCATTTCTGGTTTGCTATCAGAAAACAAGAGTTCTGCCTTCACTCCATAGAACACGACTTGTCTATATCACTATCACTGGAACTACCACTGAGATCCACATCCCCATCTTCTACATTCTTTTCCAAGTCAATGTCATCCTGAATATAATCTCTTTCGAATCTCGTTGATTGGTCTTCCAATCCATCCCTCCGATAACTAGCTAGCTCCTGACGCAATTGTGCTCTCCTTGGACTGATCAATACCAATTGGGCCAATTTCCTCCTGGTAAAATACAATTCATTAGGAACCACAAGTTCTCCTTTCTTGTAAGCCTCCCTCAGGAAAATAGTGTGCAACTTCCCATGGTTCCCCCTTGTTGAAATGTAAAAGATCCCCTGATGCTGTAACAGGAACTCCTTCAGTTTGTTAGGTAAATTCATAGTCAGCCTAAAATGAGCTATTCTTTCTAAAGAAAGCTTCTTTTCCACGGTTAACGACAGCATCTCATGAATCATTGCTACAGCTCTCTTCTCCATCCTCTTCTGTGCCTCCCATGACCTCAGATCATACCCAGAAATATCCTCGTAAGGGGACCAATAAGGCAACCTCTGCCATTTCCAAACTGCAATCTTGTAATACTTCCCAATCTTAAACCCCGGAGGAAAATTTACAAGAAAAGCAAACCGCATATCCTCAGCATCCATGCCCTTCTCACGGTACTCTCTCTCCCTCACTCGCTCAATTTCACAAACAGCTAGGCTGTCATCCTTCTCCACGAGCTCAATATATTTATTCCTAGTCTCATCAGCATCAAACAACCGAAAAAACTGAGGGTGCTTCAAAATTACCGAATATTCAAAATCATCCGGCAGGCCGAATTCCCTCCGCGCAATGCGAATGTGTTCTAGACGAATCCGACCCGTGTTCGACAACATCAGCAGCTTCCTCATCCTGGTAACAGCATCCGGTAGTCCCTGCAAAAGGGCTTCATTCTCTTGCTCCATCTGTGAAATCGCTTTCCGGCTCAGCCTGCAATATAGAATACGCTGAACTGGGTGTTCAAACACCTCGAAAACGTGCGGGAATTTGAGAACAAACCGACCCGCCTCGAATTGCTTGAATCCAATGCGGCGCGAGAGTGTATCGAGTCGTGAAATAGATAGCATGTTGTTGGGCTGCGTGAGGATGAGTTCTTGAAATCTCATAACTTTGCGGATTTTCTTCTCGATTTCCATGTAGTCGTCGTATCCGTGGTCTCGAACCCGGACTTGTTTCTTGGGAATCGATGTTGATTGCGACATGGACCGCGTCATCGTTCTGAAAGAGAAGAGCTTGGACGCGTATGCAACCAAAGATCGCATCTTTCATCAGAGGCTTCCAGTCTCGGGGATTAGGGTTTCTGATTGTGATTTTGGATTTTGGGTGGATTAACCAATGGCGGAGGAGGGGCTAGTGTAGAAATTCGAAATAATTGTGGGGTAATTTGGAGTTTAAACGGGTAACACAAAGGCTCGTGACCACGACAGCGAGTGCCCTCTTAGATATCGTTAGCTCATCTAGATACTCCATAAGTACAAGGATGTCGTATCCTCATAACTAGTCGGAACACTACAAGGGCGGATCTATAAAAAAAATATAGGGGGTCAAAAAAAAAATAGGAAAATTTTATTTTATGAGAGTCCAAAATATTTTGTGGGGATAAATAATATTTTGTACTAGAATATATAAAGTTTTTTAAATTTCAAAATACATTATTTGAATAAAATATTACTAAAATTTATCCCAAACACATTAAAAAAAAATTCAAACATATTTAATTTTTTTTTTTGTCCAAAAGTATTGGTAGCCAAAAAAATTTTGGGGGCGGACCCCTCCTGGCCCCCTAAATCCGCTATCCTCAATAATTATCAAATAAAAAATTTGGAGTTTTAAGAGATAGGTTTGGGCCTTTGCCCTTTGGTGTTAATTATTTATTTTGATTTTACTTTTACTGAAAATGACATGGCGCGGAACAAGGAATCAAAAGAATGTGGTAGAATGTCAATTATACCCCAAAAGCTATTTCAATATTTCCCAGAAGACGTCCCTTGAGCGAAGGTCATTTGAGTCAATACCCGAACCAAAGATCTGATCAAACAAAATAACACTGCGTAGTCAGTCCTATTCTATGTTATCTTCTTCCCCAGAAAGGTTCGTTCTTGACTTAAATGCTTGGATTCCGAAATCACCCACATTTCTAACTTCATCTTCACAGCTTCGTCGGAACAGAATGAATCAGTTGCTCACAAGCCCTAGGCCGGATTTGATCCCCTGAAGACGGCGTGCGATCAGCGATTTCACGGTATCAACCGATTCCATTGTCAGATTAGCTGCCGGAAGATTGTTCACCAATATCTGAAACCCTACTGTCAGAAGTGAGCCGTCTTGTTCCCCTGATTCGGAGAAACAGCCCGGCATGATCGCAAATCCTGACGGCAAGATAGCCACGCCGGAAGGATCACCACCGTTCATCACGGCGTTGATAGCCGCCGCGTCGATCGGTGCATTGACAAAAACTGATCCAGCGACATCCGTACACGTTTCTTGCAAGACCAGCACACTGCTAGGGTTCGCATTCGATCCAGCAACCTGCAAGTTTTAGAAGCATGTTAATTGGATCTTGGATCGATTAAATTGGTTCTCAGGGGAGATATTTGCTCGTAATTAAAGCCTAGCTCTCTCACTCTTGCACGGAGAAGGCAGATGCCGTTGCTGTTATCCTGTCCCTTGGAGAACTTCAACATCTGTTGCATATGTCCAGCTTCAGATAAAGCATCCCAATGTCCCCTAGTTTTCTCATTCTGCAGAAACTCAAGCAGCTCTTGTGATGAAACAGGCACACAAACAGTTGTTGCAGCGCTCAAGATCACACCTGCTGGCTCTCCATTATCACCGATGCTCTTACGGATCATCAACTTTACATCATCGTTGTCTTGGACCAGTTCCCACTTGTGTATGGTGCCGCAGATCCCGGAGATGAAGCTGCGAGTCATTTTCTGTGCTAGTGTTATAATACCCTTTTTACCACTGGGAGGAATTTCTGGAGAAACATGGAGAAGTTTATGAGTATTCAGACTTCAGAGTAACTGATTTTACTGAAAAGTGGAGGGCATAGACGATGTTGAACCTGGTTGATCTTGACCGGAGCACGTAAAAGGTAGTTCGCATTGCGTCTTTAGATTGTTGAGCCACTTCTGTGCACCAAGAGCTGTTCCAGACCCAAGTAAAGGGCGATATAAATGATGGATAGTAGTCTCATCATATTCCGTGTGCTCAATCCACATGACCTGTAAGAAACATGGTGGAACACTCAGGGCAACAGAACGTTATGGCTTAGTGATTGTAGAGATGCTTGACTCAGAACAGAACCTTATCATGCTCCTTACCTTTGAATAGCCATTCGGCATATCTTGAATGATGCAACCAGAAGGGAACCTCCGGCAATTTCCTCTCAGACCATGGAATATATCATCAACCGACACGTCAACCACAGCCCACATTCCCTCTCCATGTTGCTTGCAGAACCGGATGAACTTCACTTGCCGGGAAGGGACCATAGGTGAAAGAATTTGGAACTCGGCTTGGATCTGGCAAGTAAGTTAAAAGAAGAAAATTGAGGTTCCTTCTTCTTTTGCATCTTTACTTATAAATCTTTACCAGATTAGAGCATGTCAAGGAGTATAATCTACCAGCAGAACTGAACCATCTCTATTTCCAGGCATTCCAGGGCAGATAACATCAAATGAGGCTTGCCCTATGTTCCGAGGAAACATTTCTGTCCATTGATTCTGCAAGCCACAAAGCACTGTCAGATATGCATAGATTGCAGAAGTTCTACAGCAGCAGTAAGTTGAGTAACAAAATGAAGAATGGTCAGTAAGCATGAAGTAATCAGATTTCTTGGACTGAATATATACCGCATCCATCAATACTTCCACCAGAGCCAAGCTGTTGATGAATACAGTACTCGTTGCTCTCGTCGCTTCAGTTGTGAAAC